>VXBA01005295.1:826544-837462 GCA_013399895.1 Serilophus lunatus | reverse complement strand
AGAAAGAAAGAAAGAAAGAAAGAAAGAAAGAAAGAAAGAAAGAAAGAAAGAAAGAAAGAAAGAAAGAAAGAAAGAAAGAAAGAAAGAAAGAAAGAAAGAAAGAAAGAAAAGAAAGAAAAGAAAGAAAGAACTGTAGTAGTTACCATGCCAAGTCTGTGCAGCCACGTTGTGCCTCTCATCACTTTGGATACTAATTACACAAATAACATGCAAATTCTGTCTTCACAGCTGCATTGACCAGGAGGATTTTATGGAGTCTGCTGGGCCAGAAAGCAGAGAGGAACTTTTAAAGATATCAAGATTTTCCACCTGGCAGCTCTTCTTGATTTGTTATTGATGCATAGTATCCAGCATGGAGAAGAAAAAAAACAATAGTCTACCACTGATGAGTAGTTAGGAAACTGTATTCCTGTCTTCTATTTTTGGGCAACAACAAAAAATATTTTCCCTTATCTTTAAATGCTCTTTTAAAACAAGCATAGTTTGATTACAGCAATAATGATGTAAAAGTTGCAGAAGCAACTTTCAGTTTCTTTATTAACTATGACTAGGACACCTGAGTCCTCTGCCCCTCAAAGAACACATAGGAGAAAAGAATAAGCCACGAGATTTTTCTAATCTTAATCATTTTAAATAAGCTTGTTTTAAAAGCTCAGTGATATCATATTTCATCTTTGAAACTGCAATACAATTTACAGCAGCTTTACTAGTCTGAAAAGAATTGTAGCAAGTACTAAAAATGGGAGTTTTTTACATCTTTGCTGCCTGTGAAGTGCAGTACTGGCTTACAGTTCTGCTAGCTCAGGGCTGCACTCACAGCCCCGTGGATGTCAGACTGTGGTTTACAATGGCTTTGAGATGATTTAAACTCAAGCTACTACTGAAAGTGCTAATTTCCTCAATTATTCCTCTGACTGCATGTTCCACTCTCCCATCCCCCATTAGCATTTATGTGAAAGGAACCAATCCAGCTAAAAAGTTTTAGTATTTGGAAAGCTGGGTGTTGGATCAGTTCCCAGATCTGGCTTATGAGGTAGCCATAGGATCTCATGTGCTGGCACAAGGGAAAAGATGGGAACAGGATGGAGGGATCATCTCCTTTAGCAGCATTTCATACTTAATTTAAAGTGCTCATGAAAACACAGACTAATTTAATTCATATTTCCAAGGTCCTCAGTGTTTCCAAGATAGATGAGTGACTGTCACACTCTCTGACTCTCGCTTCTACCTCCCTCCCCTCCATCTGGGAACAACCTCAAGATGCTATCATCACAGCAACAAAAGAGCCCTCAAAAGCATATTTGCCTGTCAGCTGGGTAGTTGACTTCAATTAGAAGTGTGAGGAGTTTTGTCCTATAGGTCACAGGTAGATTTTACTAGCCAGATTGGGTTGGCTAGCAAATCTATTTGTGTCTTGTGCCTTCACCTGCATGATTCGATTTTTTTGGAAGGGAAATAACAGTAGGGTCAGCTATACATATCTTATGACCTTGCTCTAAATGGAAAATGTGGAATTAAAGTAAAAACCTAAGTAATTATTATGAAAAAATTAAGACTTTCAGGCTACAGTTACAAAAAATGATAAATAGAAAAGGTGAGGAAAATCAAAAGTGAAGGAAAGTGGAAAAAATCCAAATACGTATTATTTTTATAAATATTAGCATAGTGAAAATAGTGTCACAAAACATCCAAAATATATTGGCAGCCCTTCTGCCTCAAATGGACAGATATTCTTTTAAAACCTAGGGATAATTATGTCTTAATAAAATTCATTTCAGTTTTAACTTCAAAAATATTGAGAGCAACTTTTGAATGCATTTGTATATTGAAAGCCTATCTGTTATAAACCAATACGCTTGTAAGTATTCCAGAGACACAGAGAAAAATAACTCAACTGATGCCTTTGTTGAATATATTTCTAAAATGATAGATAGCTTAATTTATTTTTTTTTTTTTCATCCACAGAAAAAGAACATTTTGGCTTTCATCAGGTCCGGCTCCCTCCTCTGCCCTGGGCATTTGCTCCCCTCTCCACCTGGAAGAATAACCTACTGCTCAGTTACAAATTAAGTGTACAAATCATTGACCCAAATAGCAACTCAGGTGTATTTGTCCACTCTTTGAGGAACAAAATGCCTGGGACTGTAAGATCAGGAAAGGCAGTTTGGGTTTTTTAACAATTAAAAAAAATATTAAAAGGAGTTGTGTTCAGAAGACAGTTAACGAGCAATATCCAGAACAGATTTTGAACCCTCCACTGTAAATGCCTTAAGCTTTGTTTGCATCAGGAGATCATGAAAACCAAGAGGAGCACTCTTGCAGTGCTCAAGGTTGGGTGTCCACATCATGCGCATGTCACCTTTTTTCACTTAAGGCTGTCTCTAGTCTAGACCTGGAGAATGAACTTGGTGTGTTCATGTGGAGAGCATCTTACAGTTTAGTTTAGATCCACAAAACCTGCTTTGGAACCACTTTGTGAGGAAAATCATGGCTTAGAAAAGGGGACCAGAAGGATGTTTGTTTCAGAAATGCACTTCTAATCCAAACAATTGCAAAGTATCTGAGGCACTTAGGTATGCAGGTAGGTTGGAGACTGTGGAAGACCTGTGCCTTGCTGAAGGAACATCTAGAAGGCAGGCAAGACACTCTAACATGTCTACAATAGCAGTAACACCTCTGCCACTCCCTAAAGTGAAGGGAATTGGATGAATATATCTGGTGGAAAAAGTAAAGCAAATCTGAGCCCTGTTCATGTGCCAACCAAAGCAAACAATCCCCTTAGTATTCCTGTCTATGAAAGCAAACCTCTGTGGCAATAAATGAAGCATTTATATATATATTTGCACAGAATCTTTTTCTTTCATCTTCTCTGTTTGTATAGTCCTGTGAAGCTCTGAGAATTATCTGTATTTATCTGCCTGAGTCCTCCCATTTGGCTTTGTATCTCTTCAGTTTTATCTTTTCTTTATTTCCAGAAGTCCACATGGCAGCTTTCCAATTGTATTTATCCACTCCAACTAATTGAGTCACATAAATGCAAGTAATTTGAAACATTATTGTGAGAGATTTCTGTTTGCCTCTTTAATTAAGCAGTTGTTCACAGGTGCATACAGTTACAACAAAATTAATTGATAGCTTTATTTTGCAGTTCTTGAGTCTGCTCCTATTTGGTGTTTGCAAACAATGCCCTTATATACAAGTATGTCTTATGTTGTTCGAAGAGAACATTTCTCATCTTCTTTCAGAAAAGGTTAGGATAGATTGATCTACATATTGGAAAATCTATCCAAGCAGTAAAGGTAATTTTCCTAAGAAGGCAATAGAGCAAATGTTTATTTATGGAATAGTTTATTACCAATGGGAAGATCTGCAACCCTGCCCTATTTTTCTGCATCCATAGCAAGTATCTTGAATGTCAAAAATCATTTCTGGGTGAAGATAATAATTTCTTGTGAAAATTGTGGGCACTTTATTTATTGTTGCCAGGGATTTCATTACCTTACTCATATATGATTATTATAGGATTATTAAAGAAATTACTTTTAAATGATCCATTTTTTAGTTAAACTAAAACATTAAAACCAGTACATGCAAATGGACTTTAGCAACAACCTGGGAAAACTTCAGAAGTGTATGCATGTAAGTCTGATGACATTCTATATGACTCTGCACACTGACCTTCAGGTTACCAGTAGTCTAAATGGAAAAAGATAGGCATAAAGATGAGGGCAATTAATAGAATCATAAGATCTTGGAATATCTCAAGTTGGAAGTGACCTATAAAGATCATCAAGTCCAACTCCCTCTCCTTGCAGGAACAGAACTATACATAATTGTTAAAGATTTCAGTTTACTTTTAAATAATTTTTAATTACAACTATGGATAGGAACAACCTATGCAGTACTAAGAAGTTGTGTAGAGCAAGTACATATGAAAGCTGTTTTGCAATGTATCTGCTGAATCTCCTATTACTTGAGGCTATGGATTTCATTTTTGGCACTGCATTCCAACAAGTCTTTCGCTTCATTTACTTTTGTTCCTGAAGTGGGATGATCTACTGTTATCAGAAAGATTTAAAATCCTGATTCTTCTGTGGGCTGTTCTGCCTTTGGTCTTGCCAACAGACAGACTTACACCTAAAATAAGTCTAACATTGTTTACTCCTTTTCTGTTCAAATCCTCCTTTGTAGTTCAACGAAAGGTTGGACATTGAAATCCTCTTTGCTGTCTCTGTAATTGCCTGCTCCAATGGTTTCCAAATGTGGAAAGCATAATGACTTCACTTTCTTCTTTATGCTTTCTCTTACCTTCTTACTTCCTCTGTTACCATTTACTTCTTTCCCATTAATTAATTGCCATTAATTCTTCAGCTCAACCAGTAGAAGAAATTCTAAGAGCATGCTTCTAATGCTTCTGCAAATACAACAATTCAGCTGATCTAAATTTGGAATTGCACCTGGAAGTGACTACTACTTCCTTTTTGCGTATGTGTTTGATATCAAGTAATGTTGAATGAATTTAGGCTACAGGAATATTTTTATAACATACGGTATTTCTGAAATACCTTTGTTTTCTATTTTTTTACTAAGGTCTTAATTAAAAACCAAAATATATGTACAAGTTGCTAGGCAAACACCCTTGTTTAAGGAGAATAAATAGGTAGATAAGAAGATAAGAGTCTATCTCTCTGTTTAAACTCTTCTTGGCAGGATTATTATTCCTTGCAAAAAAGAAAAAGTTTACCAGACTCCAGAAAGTTTATGTAAATGTATTACAAATCACAGAATCATTAATGTTGGAAAAGACCTCTGAGATCATTGAGTCCAACCTTTGACTGACCACTACCTTATCAACAAGACCATGGCACTAAGGGCCACGTCCAGAATACCTCCAGAAATGGTGAGTCCACCACCTTTTTGGGTAGTCAATTCCAATCTTTAATAACCCTTCCCATGAAAAATTTCTACTGATGTGGAGCCTGAACAACTCTGGGCACAGCTTGAGGTCTTTTTCTCTTGTCCTGTTGCTGGTTAGCTGAGAGAAGAGACCAACCCCTACCTGGCTACAACCTCCTTTCAGGTAGCTGTAGAGAGTGATAAGGTCTCCTCTGAGCCTCTGTTTCTCCAGGATAAACAACCAACCCCAGCTCCCGAGCCCATCCTCACAGGACTCAGCCTCTAGATACTTTAGTAGCCCTGTTGCCCTTCTCTGGACTCCCTCCAGGCACCTCAATGTCTTTCTTGAAGTGAGTGGCCCAGAACTGGACACAGTACTCAAGGTGTGGCCTCACCAGTGCCAAGTACAGGGGACCAATCACTGCTCTAGTCCTGCTGGCCATATTGTTTGATACCGGCCAAACTAGGCATAAAAATGTTTTTCTTTTTAGCTACCAGAAGTGAAAACATTTTACTGGGATCAGAAAGTCACTGTCAACAAAAAAGTTTTCTTAGCCCAAATTATTACAACTGAGTAGACACCTTGTCTCCAGTGGGGTTGTGAAGGTACAAATAAGGGAGGCATTTGGCTTTCCAGAGAGAAACTTGGAGATGGAATAACTTTGCTGATGACATACGAGATTGACTATTATCCAGTTTACTCCTCCAGAGCTGTTAGGTCTGGTAGTAAAAAAATAGAGTTGCAAATCAAAGTCAAAGCATACGACTGTTTCTGGAGCAGACGTATATGACTCACAGGGAACATATCAGTTGAAAATGAAGCTGTCTTTTCTTTGAGTCACACTAAGCATATGTCCATTTGACATGCTCTAGAGCACTTACAATCCAACAAAATAGAAAAATAAATATACGCAGCCAGGTACAACAAAATGTTCGGAAATTCACAATTTGGAGTTTCCTTGGAGATAAATGATTTTCCTGACCTGCTTATGCATTGGTGCAGCTTTTAAGAGGCATTTAGCAAAGTTCTTAAATGAACAAGCACGACAGCTATTGCGAATCGCAGTTCAAGTGCCAAACTCCTTTGTTACTGCTCTAGTTGCTAACATTCCAGATGAGCTTATTCCATGTTTTGAGATGAAATCAACAGCAGTATCATATAAGCTGCAACATTGGGAAATATATGATGACTTTCAGGTTTTAGCAGCAACAACCAAGTAACAGGAATTTGTTCCCACATAGAGTTGGGATGCAAAAAGCCCTGATTGAATTACTGTTCTGTTTAAAGTCCAGCATTATGTGCAATATTGGCCGTGCAAAATGGGCTCATCACTGTAGAATGAGGTACAGCAAAAGAAAAATTGTGGTCATCTTCCCCAGAGAGGTACAGAATCAAGTGCAGGGGTGAAAAGATTTATTTTTAATCAAGTGGATAATCCTCTGCAATGGAAATTACCTGAGGTATAAACATTAACCATTGTAACTATGAAGTATGAGGGGATATTAGATTAATTATTTTGCAGATGCGAAATAAACTGCTGCAGCTTTTGCAATATGTAAAAATGTCAACAAGTGGAGAGTCTAAATTGAGTATTTAGCTCAATACACAGAAAGATACTTTGATTTAGTGATCACATGATTTAGTGATAACAGTTACAAATTCAAGGTGTAGAGTATTGAATCATGTTGAAGAATACTCACTTGTTCCATTTAACTATATTTAATGCAGTGATTGAAAATTCCACAGCAGGCAAAGGGAGCTGGGCTGACACCACATACTGCTTTTCATCAAGGTTTAGCCACCTAACTCCTCTGAATTAATTTGAGATACAAATACCATTGTTACTAGTGAAAAATATGTAAAACTGCAGTTTAATATTTTTGTTTTGATGAAGTGGAGGTTTTGGAGTTTTTGCTTGTTTGGTTTTTTGTACTTGCTTGGGGGGGAAAAAATGATTCCATGAATAATGATCCATGATCATGGAGATAAATATCTAATTATGAAATCATCCTTTGTCAGAGGTAATATATTTCTTTTTTCTTCCATTACAAAATAATGATAACAAATTCTAATACAATAATTTAATATGGCTTAGAATACCAGCACTTCACAAGGGCAATAATTTTAAAACAGATACATTGCAAATTCTCCAGTACATGCTGCAGTGGTATTTCTGTGTTACAAATTAGCAAGACAAAATTATACATAATACTTCACCGAATTTGGCTGCAGTATTTTGGATCAAAATCCTGATTTTACACCACGGCTGTATCAACTGGTTTCCATGAGGGTCCCACAAAATATAAAGAGATCAGGATAAAACATTTTGCACACAGGTTAAGCATTTTTCAGGAATGTATAAATATTATTTTATGTCTCTGCTTAGATTAAGGTTAATAGTGTTGAAATATGTACATTTCCTTTTCTTCTCACTGCGATGTTTATCCCCTAATAAAAATGCTGAAGTTACCAAGGAAAGATGTTTAATTTGTTCTTGCTGCTCAGTTGCATGTTGCATCCTATTTTGTAGTAAATGGCACAATGTCCCAAGTGGGCTGCCATACTGTCAGATACATTATTTATACATAACATTACTGGTTAATCAATGAACAAAAATGCAGGATTCTTTTTTCTCCTTTTCCTGTGACATCTTTAAAGATACAGTAGCAAAGAACAATTTTGGAATGTATTACACTATTACTCACTTTCGAATATATCTTCAGGAGTTTGCTGGCACATTTTGCACCATGCATCTGATTAAATTGAATGTGATTGTTAGACAAATGCAGTAACAATTTGTGCAGTGCAGAAGAGTAATGTAGCTAACTATGTAGGCTATTCTTTCCAGTTAAAAGTGAACAAAATGTATTCCAGCAAACGTGCCTAACAGATCTTTTTCAAACCGAAAATGAAAACTGGATAGCCAGCCCATCATGATTTTTCGTGTGTGTTTACAAGAGAGCTAGAGTTTAAAAAGTCACTTGAATGGTCAACAATTTTAGAAGTTCACCCTGCATTAAATGGAAAATGGAATTTATAAGTGAATAAAGAACTGAAATATGAAAATAAATGTGTGCAAACAAGAGAAATGCAGCTGTACTGTGTCACAGTACTACAGGGGATTTTTGTTTGTACTTCAGCTTATTCTGTCGTATTTTGTTCATAGACATTTCAGATCAATACAAAATATTCAGCTCTGTTCCAGTGATTGAATATGAATACATTATGTGCATACAAAAATAGTGATAATCTATGTTGATACAATAGTTCATTTTGCATTAGTGTCCTAGATGGGACAATGTTAAGAAGCAATTTAAATGAAATTCATTTAAATGTCAGCTCTCATGCTTGCGATTTTTCTATAATTGGTTATTTAATTAAAATAATTCTCATAGTCATTAATTTAGACTAAAACTTGCTGTGCACTGACATGTTTTAATTACATGGTATTAACAAAATTGATATGCTTTAAAAAAGCATGGTTAAATTTTAAACAAGAATAAATTAGAAATCTCATAGATCATCCTACTTAGAGTATTTATGAGAAAAAGTCAGTCATTTAAAATGTTTATTATAAACAAAGTCCCAACATTATTGTGCATGCATCATATTTGGTTCCTGCTTCACTGTGAAGAGACTTTTATGTTAACACAGCACCTCCATCTTCGAATTTCTTTAACCAACACACAATAAATAAGGTAATGAACTAAATTAAATATTAATAGAAATCCACATAAGCCACAGAAGACAGACATAGAACCGACATTTGAATTATACTATACCTTTGATATCATTAAGACAACATATTAATGAAGTTTTAAAGGGTTGAATCTTTATCTACTGTTCATGAAGACAAAAAGGATAATATGAGCCTCCTTGTCAGATGCCGATAAGGAATGAAAAAATGTAAGTATTCTAGTAAAACTACTTGAACAGGATAGAAGAACTAAAGTCTTAGGCACTGATTCTGCAAGGTAATCTCTAAGCAAGGATTATGCCTTTATGAAGTACCCTGAAGTCAAAGGAACTACTTTCATAAATAAAGTAGGTACTTTGTTTTCAGTACTGGACTTATATTCAGGAGTATGAGAATCAGAATTTTATTTCATTGTCTATTAATTAGACTAGCTCTATATTACTTTGACCTTTTTAATATTCTATGATTTAATTGGATGATCAGTCTACCTCAGCCTATGATTGCCAATCATTCTGCATAATATACTTCTACCCTTTCTTACCTTGATGTGTGCAGGATCAGGCTCTTATTAACATGAAATAATGATTTTATTGTGAAAGGCAGAGGACAAAATGGATGTATACAGAAATTTAGGATTTTATTAATTCCATAACAATATCACTTATCACTGTTGCTTTTCCTGACATCCAACATAAGAAGGATTTATACCTCTTCTGAGCAATTTCCTTTTGATCCTCAATATCAAAACTGTACAGTCCAGAGTTTAAAATGCTGCTCATGACTGAGGTCTCATCTCACACTGCTTATCTAGGTGACTTACAACACACACTACAATAATAAAATGCTGCAGAAAGTCAAGTCTTGTATGTGGAGAATGCTCCATGTTCTCTTACAGTCTGACTGGATCCAAGTGTGAATGTCTAGAGGTGAGCTAATGATTTTAGGCTCTTTATAGTCAGTGGAGAGCAATAGAGCAGAACATCTTATTCTGAGAGAGACTGTATTTGGTTAGATGAATTGTGTTCTAAAAGTGACTATAGATCTCCATTTATTATAAAGAAAGGCTAGGACTGGGCCAGAGATTTAAGGTTCAGCTAGATGAATTCCACCCATTCTGTGTGGATAGATTTGTGTATTTTATTTCTAATATTTTTTTTGTTTGGTTCTGATAAACGCATTGTAAGTGATAGCTTGTTTTACTTTATATTTATGAATATCCATGTTCTGCAGTATTTTAACTTCTATGCATCTCTCAGTCTTAAAAATCTTTATTCTCCTTACATGTGTGAAGAAGGTAAGATCTGCTATTTCTGCAAGATAACAAGAAAACTACTAAGTTTAACAAGATAGCACAGGAAGTCTAGCAGAATCAGGAACAAAGTCTAGCCCTGTTAACCTTAATTTAAGCTCTTAGCATTAGCTGAATGACCCATATTTCATGTTTTCTCCAGTATGACTTCCTTTCTACTTTGTTCCTGCACTGATATGGCTTTTCATGCAGTAGTAACACAGTTGTCTCACTGTGGCGGTTTAGCACCACTATATTAATTAGGTGGCACTTTCAATAGTGACGAGAAGAATGAACAGAATTAACAACAAAAACACTTTATTTGTCTAGAGCTCAACCAAAGAGGGAAAAGAAAAAGAGTTCAAGGGAACTCCAGGCTTAACACAGAAAAACACCCGACAAAAACCACACGAAAGGGAAAAAAGAAAGAAAAAAAGGAGTAAGGGAACTGCTTTCAAAGGCCAGCCAAGCTGGCCAAAGAGAAGAAGTGGGAAGGGTAAGCCATTTCCTCTTCTCTCTCCCTCTCTCTGGTGGTAGCCAACTCCCAGCCCTTGGAGTCTCTGGAAAACACAACACAGTGAAAATTCCTTCCCCCAACCCGGGATGTTATTTTGGGGAAGCTTTCAACCTGCAGCTGTGCTGGTGTGGCTCCGATGCCGATGGGGGATGGGCAGAGTCAAACCACGGGGCCTGGGAGTCAGAGAAGAGAAGCCGTGCTACTGCTCTCCAGCTTTGCAGGAAGCCAAAGAGAGTGAACTTCTGTTTCTTTGGGCTTTTAAGCTCTCCAAGTCCCACACGAGTCTCGTGGTCCTCTTCCTGGATTCGCCGCTTCGGATTGGCCAGGGGTCTGGGCTACACCTCCCCTCCCTTTGAGGTTCCTGGCTCCAACAAAATGGCAGTTCCCACCAAAATTGTGAGCCGATGGCTTCCCGGTGCCATCTTTTACCAGCCGCGGTATGGCTGCCGCCTCCCAGGATTCCCCCTGGAGAACCACAAAAGGGGTGTCCAGGGCCGACCGGGGCCACAGGAGCTGCCC
>VXBA01005295.1:727230-824225 GCA_013399895.1 Serilophus lunatus | reverse complement strand
GGAGGGAGGGTGTTGGGGGGTTCTTAGAGGGAGGGGGGGAGGAAAGGGGATGTTTCTTTTTTAACAGTTCGTTGGCTCCCAATTCTGTTATAAATCCTGGATTTTTTTTTTTCCCTTAATAACCTTCCCTCACTCTCCCCCACCACCTTGCCCTTGGGAGCTGGTCGGGGAGAGGCAAGGGGGTCACCTCAGCTATCTCCCCACAGTTCTCTTAACAAGAACTCACCGAAATGTGGACCAGCGGCGATTGCCAGCACGCACAGCAGGTCTAGTTCCAGCGCGGACCCTGCTCGGCCGTGTGGGCAGCGGCGAAGATGTGGGCTCCCCTCGCGGTGCCTGAGGGAGGGAGACACTGGCTGGAGGCAGCTGGCTGCAAGCCCTGAGGCGGGTCCCAGAGGACACGGCACTGTACGGAGTCCAATGGTTTTCCTGGGTTTCCACGGTGCGGAGTGGAGCAGAGCCCGGCACCAGCTGGCTGCTGCTGCTGTTGCACGCACGCCTCCCCAGCGGCAATTCGCGGTGGTGGCTGCACTGCTGCGGGATCGAGTCCCTCGCTGGCATGGAGCAGACACCGGCACTGGCTGGCTGCTGCCCGGGGCACCTTCCCTGCGCCAGGGAGAGAAAGTCGCTGCACCATTCCAGGCGGCGGCCACCCGATCCCTGGGTGTCTGCAGTGGGCTCTGGCAGCGGCAGGCACAGACATATGCTGGTCGTTCTTTGCAGGCAGTGCCCCGCTGCCCACTGCCACAGGACAGTAATGTCACAGGGGGAGCCCGGCAAGGGGTCCTGCGGTGCCAGCAGCCCCAGGAAAGGCCCGCGCGGTGGTGTGGGTGCGGTGGCTGCTCGGGCAGCTCCTGTGGCCCCGGTGGCCTCGGGGACCCCTTTTGAGGGTTCCTGCAGACAGCAGATGNCAGTGGGCTCTGGCAGCGGCAGGCACAGACATATGCTGGTCGTTCTTTGCAGGCAGTGCCCCGCTGCCCACTGCCACAGGACAGTAATGTCACAGGGGGAGCCCGGCAAGGGGTCCTGCGGTGCCAGCAGCCCCAGGAAAGGCCCGCGCGGTGGTGTGGGTGCGGTGGCTGCTCGGGCAGCTCCTGTGGCCCCGGTGGCCTCGGGGACCCCTTTTGAGGGTTCCTGCAGACAGCAGATGCCCTGGAAAGGTGACAGCCAGCCTGCGGCTGGTAAAAACATGGTGCCAGGAAGCGGCAGGTTCGCAATTTTGGCGGGAACCGCCATTTTGCTGGAGCGAAAGATCTCAGAAGAAGGGGGCAGAGCCCAGACCGCTGGCCAATCCGAAGAGGCAAAGCCAGGAAGAAGACTGCGAGATTCGCGCAGGACTTGGAGAGCTTAAAAGCCTGAAGCAACAGAAGTTCGCCCTCTTTGGCTTCCTGCGAGCTGGAGAGAAGCAGCAGCACGGCCCCTCTTCTCCAACTTTCAGGCCCCGTGGCTTGACCCCACCCACCTCCATCGGCGTCGGAGCCAAGCCAGCATCACTGCAGGTGGAAAGCTTCCCCAAATAGCATCCCTGGGTTTGGGGGGGTGCGTTTCATTTTTGCGTTTTGCAGAGACTTCAAGGGCTGGGAGCAGTTACCATCAGAAGGAGACAGAGAGAGAGAAGAGGAGCGGCTTTCCCTTCCCAGTGCTTCTCTTTGGCCAGCCTGCCTGGCCTTGGAAAAGCAGTTCCCTTATTCCCTTTTTTTCCCTTTCCTTCTTGCGTGGTTTTTGTAGGGTGCATTTCGGTGTTAAGCCAGGAGTTCCCTTAAACTGTTGTCTTTTCTTGGGTTGAGCTCCAGATGAATAAACTGTTTCCCTGTTGTTTAAATTCTGTTCAGTCTTCTTGTCACTAAAGAAGCGTGCCCCTAGTTAACACAGTGGTGCTAAACCACCACAAATACTAAAATTAAAAAGCTTTCTCCTGAGAAAATAATTCCTGAGTTTAAAATAGAAGGACAGCACTTACAAAACAGTCTAACTTGTAGCATCACAGATGCACATCAGATCTACATCTGGGCTTAATAAATTTTTTCCCAACTATGACACCAAAGTAAAAAAAAAAAAAAAAAAAAAGATAGCTAGCTAGCTATCTATCTAGAGCAATTTACAACATCCCTACCCCTGTCATTGATAATTAATTTAATGCTACAAAAGCTTTGGTGTTTTTTTTCTTCTTTTTTATATTTCTTTCTCTTTATATCTTATCACAATGTCTATTGATTTCCAAGTCCTAAATATCATGCATCATTTTCCAAACTGTAGACTATGGAGATGCTAAACACATTGGTGCACTTTAGGAAATGCATAAATGTAAAGATAAGACAAGTGATAACACATATCCTATAATTCCGTCATGATTTGTTGATGTGTTGCCAACAAATCTGTTTCGATTTCATGTTCAGAACTGATGTTTTCTCTTGGAAGTTGGTCACTGCTCTACAAATGTGTTATCCCCACTTGAAACTTAATGCTGAAAAGAATTCAGAAATAGCCCTGGGAACATTTAGTATTTCCTTGAAAAAGCTGTGGATTGTGATTAACTGACAAACAGTCCGCTGCCAAGTTCTTGCAAGAATTGTATTTGTTGTCTGATGCCAAACAGCCTCTTTAAATGCTAATGAACAAAGTATGGCGTGCATTCTGTTCTTGATGGATTATGCCTATACCTTCTGTGGTCAACAGAAGGGGAATTCCCGGCCCGTATGATTTCCATTCTGGCACACAACTCTCTTCTCTGCTTACAAGGCAGTAAGCACTCAAATAGATTAGTCAATCTTATTTTTAAATTAAGTATAGCCTCCACACCCTAATTCACATGTATAAAATCTGAAGGAACTATGCCAGGCTGCCTACGCACTGCATGAGTTTTGTTTTCTTTAGAGGATTAAGCTCCTGACTTAGTATTAGTGATGCTCACTGTATACTGATATGCCTTTTAAATTCAAGCATGAATGTTTCATAAACAGCTGATTTACATGTTTGCCTTTACCTCTTTGGAGACATTTAAGAAGTTACATTTTTAAATTGTCTTCTTTAGTGGTTTTCATAATTTCCTGCTACTGAAAGAGCTGGCTTGATACAGAAATACATTAAAAAACTGTATCTTGCTGCCATATGTGCGTGTAGTTTTACAGCTAAGAGGAGGTCAAGATTTGTATATATATCAATACCTTTGATTACACCTTCAAGCCTAGCTTTCCAAGAAGACTAAATTATGCATCAAATAGCAAGCTCAGGAGTTGTGTACTGAATAATTTTTGTGTGATATGCTATTTTAATTTGTTTTAATTGTTATTCAGTAACAGCTATTAGTCAGATGATCCTCTCTTACTGGCTTATGATCTGCTGAAAAGGAAGGAAAAGCTATTCTAGGACAACAGCAAGCTACAGGCACAATACAATCCAACTGTAGTTAAGATGCATAACTAACACACATAAAATATGGTATTAATGGAAACTATCCTAAAATTTGATAGGAAAAAATTACAATATTTTATTGAAGTACGGGGAAGGAACTTTTCATTTTAGGTGAGCCAAAATTTGTTTCTCTGAAAAGGCTGAATTGAGGTGATTCCCACATAGAACCAGCTGAACTGTTTCTGGCCTTCATGAAACTTTACAAATAGCTTTGCTAGCTAATATGAAATAAATTTTTGTAAGTTCACTCTGGAAGCAGTGCTTTCAACAAAATATTCTATTTGCAGTGGAATTAAAGGCTCTACCTACATATACAGGAAGCATGAATGGTTTTCTCTTTTATGTGGACCCATCAAGGCTTGGTTGGATGGAGCTTTGAGCTAGCTGGTCCAATGGAAGGTGTTCCTGCCAATGGCAGGGGTGTTGAAACTAGATGATCTTTAAGGTCCCTTCCAACACAAATCATTTTATGATTCTATGATCTCTAGAGATTGTGCTTCTGTATAGACAAAGCATGTTTCTAAGTTAGGAGAAGTTTAGATAAATTTTGTCCATCTCTGTGGAGAAAAAAAATCCTCAACGCCATTCGAATGAAACTCCTATAGAGAAAAGGAGGGAAAAAATAGAAAAGAAAAGTAACTGCGGTATCCTGTGTCTCTAATTTACTGGAAGAGCTGGAAAATCAAAAAAATCCTGTCATCTTTTATTCAGAATCATTTATTAAATGAATAATCATACTTGTAGGTATTAATAATACAAGAAAACAATTTTTGTCTAGCCTCAATCTCATTTGAAATGAACAATTTTTTTCTAGTCTATCAGCTATTTATAGTAAGACCTTTATAAGCTCAAACTAATTAATAAACGAGATCAATTTCAAGATTTTTTTTCCTTGTTCCAAACCACATAATCATTCATTTCAGCAACATTTTAAAGGCCATGTCTGAAATAGATTTGCACCCATGTCCCCAATGTGAATTTTTCACTCTTTGGCAGCATGCAGCAGGTAGTGTATAATGACCTTTTCTCTGTTTGGAACAGGGATTAGAATAATATATTTGACCCTTTTTACTCACCTGGGAGTGATGCTAGTCTCCATGTTCAATGAAGTAAAATATGCCTCTAGTGTCCCAAGGTTAAGGCCATGACTTTAAACTATTTAACACAAGCTATCAGGCTGATTCACCTCAGTCAGACTCTACAGAGAGGTTGATTTTACTTTTTCTCTTTTCTATTAGGCTGAATTATATATACTTCATCACAACTATTTCTTATCCACAGTGCAATTAAGGAAAATACTTTGCATTACAAACAAAGCAAGTTAACCTGGTCACATTGTGCATTATAGCAAAATTTATGGCTGCATAAATAGCAGTGTAAACTTACAGAAAGACTGGTAATTATAGTGCCATTGATGGTCTTTGTTGCTTTAATTCTGAAGCAGCCAGAATGATTAAACTGAATCTTAATCGACTTCTCCATTAAAAATGCTGGCAGAGGAGCTCCCTTAACCTTTCTCATTGATTGAACACAACAATCACCATTCAATTATAATGCAAAAGGACATTTGTTATAATGTACGAAAGATGCATGAGCCATTTCCTTTTACTCAAGACAATCAATGAGATGACTCCTACCTCAAAGAAGGGAAGGTGAAGCTACTGTACCTGGAAGAGCATTAAAGTCAAAGCTCAACTCAGATAACTGCAAACACTACAGTTTTCAGGGAATGGCCGAGTACCTCAGTGAAAATAAAGCAGGCAGTTCCTCACTTTATGAGAAATAAGCATCCTTTTAAAAAGATAGATAAGAATACAGAAACTGAAGTAAATTCCTGTTTTATAAAATTAAGCAAAATTCTCATATACAGAGAAATAAAAATCAGATATGGATTTTTAGTTTTAATGATTTTTTAATATCTTCATTTTGCATCCAGGAAAAATATTTTATTTAAGTGGTCACAACTGAGAATAAATAGGCAGAGGAATCACGGAAAAGGTTGGAAGTGACCACAGTGTGTTGTCTGATCCAACCTCCCTGCTCAAGCAGGATCTGTCTAGAGCACATTGCAAAGGAATGCATCCAAGTGTTCTTAAGTATCTCCAATGAGGAAGATGCCACACACCTCTGGGCAGTCTGTCCCAGTGCATAGTCCCCCATGCAGTAAAGAAGTTTTCCTCATATTCAAAAGGAAATTCTGTGCCTCAGTTTCTGGCAGTTGCCTCTTTTCCTAGTGCTTGGTACCACTGAGAATAGCCTGGCTCCATGCTCTTGACACCCTCCCTTCAGATACTTGCATTTATCCATGAGGTCTCTTCTTAGTTTTCTGTTATTGCGGCTGAACAGGCCCAACTCTCTCAGCCTTTCCTCACAGAAGAGATGCTTGAGTCCCTTAATCATTTACCTGGCCCTCTGGTAGACCAGCTTCAGGAGCTCCATGTCATTCTTGTACCAAGGAGCCCATTTGACACAGCGCTCCAGATGTGTCAAAGTCGCCTCCCTCAACATATTGGGAATGCCCTTCCTAATGAACCCCAGGAATCCAATAGCCTTCTCGGTCACAAGGGCACACTGCTGGCTCATGAATAGCCTGTCGTCGTACCAGGACCCCTCTTCTCCAACGAGCTGCTTTCCAGCAGGTCAGCCTCCAGTCTGTACTGGTTCATGGGGTTATTCTTACCCATATGCAGGACCCTGTA
Source organism: Serilophus lunatus (assembly GCA_013399895.1). Taxonomy (NCBI): domain Eukaryota; kingdom Metazoa; phylum Chordata; class Aves; order Passeriformes; family Eurylaimidae; genus Serilophus; species Serilophus lunatus. Next base: position 818,115 of record VXBA01005295.1, on the reverse strand, counting down.
TTTGCCTTTGTTGAATTTCAGGCAATTTTTCTCTGCCCATCTCTCCAGTCTATTGAGGTCCCCCTGAAAGGATACAGAGCACTTTGGGATATTTGGCCACTCCTCCCAGCTTTGTGTTGTCAATGAACTCCCAGAGGAGGCATCTACCCCTTCATCCAAGCCATTGATGAATAAGTTAAACAATACTCGGCCCAGTATTGAACCTTGGCAGACACCACTAGTGACAGGCCTACAACTAGACTCAATGCCACTGATTATGCCTCTCTGGAATCTGCCATTATATAACATGACGAATATGAACACTGCAATCACTAACAGGACCACTTCTGCACTTTGAAAACTAAGAGAAAATATTTCTGAACAGAAAGCATGTGATTTTCACAAAAATAGTTATCTTAATTATATATTTCTTTCCTCAAGTAAACTGCATGAAAAATAACATGAGACAGTTAACACATCATACACATTTGGGAAGATTGCTCTTTAAGAGATTTCATAAGCTTTCCAGTAAAATTATTTTTTAAAGCTGGCCTATCATATTCTGAAAATGTTAATAACTTCAGTTCAAGAAAAGTATCATTTTAGAGCTGATGTGGAAGCTTTTATGCCACTCTTGCTGTCTGTTGCTAGCACTGAGTGACTGGAAACCCACGGCAGAGAGGAGAAGCAGCCAGGTTGTTAGTACTGTTCATGACACTTGAAGAGGTGGAGCTTGCCTCCACATAGATTTGCACCAATTCAGATCAGCCCCCAAGGCACTGTAACTTGGCCACTAGTTCCAAAGCAAAATGGGCAGGAGCTGGAATCTCAGTAGTATGTGGTCGCTAAATTGTTGGTATTGAGCTTCCATCACTAGATTTTGAGTGGTGTAAATACATTAAAATTTTCTCTTTCAGCCTCTTGACCATTTTGCAGCATTTCTTTGCCTTCTCCAGTAAGTCTTTGCTTCAGCATATATGATGGACAGAATGAGTACTAGTTCAAAGTTATCCGTATACTATTCGTTATTTTTAATTTAGTTGTTCTGTCTCTGTTAAAACACTGAGATATAGTTCAACATACATTTTCTGAGAGATGTTAGATCGCCATCAGATTTTAAAAGCCCCATAATACAGTATTCATTCTCTGAATCCTTGTATGCATTTCCCAGTAGAAATCACCATCTGCTGCTGGTATCTGCCTGGGCAATTATTTCTACTTCTGCTTAGCCTCTTTCTCATTACTCCTTCTTCTTCTTTCACTTAAAACACATCCTTTTTACACTGTTAAGTCAATTGATAAGTATCTGTACTGTTTACCAGAATCAAGAGTAGCCTAAAGGATTAGAGTGCTGAGAAAACTGGCCTGTGTAATTTAAAATCCTGAAGAATTACTCTAAACCTTTTGACAGTCAGTCTTCTAATCTAAAATCACTAATAAACAAACCAAAATAACAACAGGAAATTAAGGCAGGGGAAATATACTGTAATGGGTACGTACTACAGGTTTACCTAGGGAGTGTTGGTTTTCCTGTATCCTTTTAACCTTAGAGGACAGATCCCATATCGTACTATTTCTTGTAGATTGATAAGCAGTTTTCTGATACCATATCAATTAATTATTAATAACAACCAGGAGTATTTTCTGCTTGAATATAAAAATTCTGCTTATAAGAAATGCCTTACTCCAAATTTTCTGTGATGTTGTGATGACCACAGATATTGCATAAATTGCTGTGTAAAATATGAATGTGGTCATGCTAATTCAGATGGCAAGAAACACTAATTTTGAAATTTTCCAAATTTCTGTCTCCTTCAAATTTTATTAGAAAGAACGTGATTTTCTGTTGACTATGTTTGAAGATTCAAAGTATTATTAAAAATAAAATTGAATCTGTTTTTCTCAATGGTGGAAAGTTAAATACTGGTTCCTAGCATGAGCTATTGTACAACAATGCAATGTACTGTGATTACATTGTTATTTACAATACAAGGTATGCTAAAACTATAGACGCCTAGTGCCAAATGCATGAATAATACTGAAAACAGAGCCAAAAATTTTGGTCTTTGAAACTGTGGAGGTGGTTTTATCAAGTCCCGCCCACCTCAACCTATGCATACTCTTGCATAATAGGTTATATGTGGACTCCCTTTCTCCATTGTGAAATATTTATTCCTTTTAGAAAAATGAGGAGTAGTTTCAAATACTGATGTTCATACTGTAGAAGACTAGAGCTCTCTATCCTGTAAGGTTGAAGGAATTGGCACTGTTTTCTGACACAAGAAGGGAAAAACGCACTGAAACATATCAACCCCTAGCAGAATAGCCCTCTGTTTTGACAAAGGTATGTCAGTTTTAGAGTAATCCTGCTGACAGCTGCTTCTTTCTATACCTGCTGCTTTATCCACTCAGTTGTACTGAACCAGATATTTGTGTGGCAGGCCTTGTTCAAAAAGAAATCTCCAGCTTTAGGGGAGAAATAGGCATCTTTCTTACTTTTCAAATATCGTTTATTGATTATTAGCAAGCTTATTGCTAGCCAACAAGCAATAATGGGGAAGGAAGTGAGCTCCCTGGCTTACCTCCTCCCACATGTCCAACCTGTCCTTGTTGTTCACAAGTATCCAGGGAACCTTGAACTGCCAGTACTGCCTCTGCTCAGAGGGGCCAGAGGGGGTGAAAGTCCATGAACAGGGAGCCTGGATTTGTGGACATCAGTACAGGCAGGGCTTGGAAACAAAGCTATTGGTACAAGATTGCATTTTCATCTAAAGGCAATGATTTTGCTTCCCCTGCTATAGGCAACAGTGTACTTGACCAGTAATGAATGGCACCCCTGTTTTGACAGAATTAGACCTCCTAATGAAAATTTAATTCTGGGGGAAAAATAAACATATTTTAGGAATTAGAAACCAAATCACCATAAATTTTATCTTGGCCAAAATCATCACATTCCTGTATGAATCCTGTAGAATTTTAGTTTCCTTCTGTTGTCCAGAACAAGAATCTGTTCTGTCTATTGATCCTGCCTGACTGTTGTAGCCAAGCCAACGGACTTAGAAAACAAGTGAGCCAGGGGTTCGTCCAGGAAGCCATTTTAATGAGAAAACTTACAGCTTTTTATACTTTTTAGAAACTAGCGTGTTACAATTGCATCGGCAGATACACTTGTTTTTAACTATTCCATTGGCTAAAGTTACGCATGAAATCACTTCTCCTTGTTTTGGGAACTTTCACTATTATTTTGATACTGGCCAGAGCTGTTGTTCAGAAAAGCATGAGAAACATCTCTGCAAAAACAGCACCTGTTTGATAGAGAAAAATTGCTGTTGTTGTGCGAGAGATCCAAACTGTCTTGAAAGGTCCTAAGCTGCTTACAGATGTATTTTGAGAAAGTTCTACCATTATTTTGAGAAACCAAGAGATTGTTTGCTTTTTGCTTTGCTGTTTCTCAGACTGAAATTTTCCAGGCTAACTTCACATTTTGCTAGAGAGACAGAGTTACTTAAGCTAACTTTAAAAACTCTCAAAAATTAGGCCTCAAAACCCCAACTTTCAAAATGTTTCACTATACCTGACAACTACTGATAACTGCATATACAGATTTATTAAGTTTTATGTGGAGTCAGATCCACTGGAGTGAATGCATCTGGCATGTCCCACACTAGCATAATTTCTAGACACTGCAAAGGGAAAAGAAAAAGCTAAATATTTGTTTTCATAAACTGTATGATCTCATTAGAACTATTTCCAGGTTTAGAGTGAGGTGCTTTGTAAATATAACCTGTCCTATACTGTAAAAACTGTTACTAAGAAAGGAAATTATTCTTGGTAAATCTGGCATATTTTATATGCATCCAGTGGTTTCACCTCATCCTCAGTGTTATACAAACCTTTGGTTTTTTGCAAGTAGTTTTCTCTTGTCCATTAAAAAAAAGAAAACAAACACATTGAAAAGTGATGCCATAGAGAACTAGGTTTAATACAGCAGTGACTAAATTAAAGTGTTTAAGCACTTCAGCAGTTCTCACTGACAGAGAAACTGTAGGATATTCATGTAGATACATTGGGACCAAAAAACATACTGAGCTGGAAGTCTTGTTAGAACAAGCTCTTTCAAGCTACTTTGAGGGTTTAGATAGATGTACCTATAGTATGTTGGCTCTCCTGTTTTCTTTCCTTGTGAGCTGTAGGTATTCACGTGGAAAAGAAAAATACCAGTTAAGCCACAATGAAATTCACACACATTTCAGATGCTGCATATAACTTTTGGAAAATTGTATTGCTCTCATGTTTCTTCTCCGCAGCCTAGTTTTGGATATAGCAATAAAGCAAGAATAAAATGAAACCCTTAATATAATGATTGTGTATTTAATGTCCTTAACAAACCATTAAAATGCACCTGGGATCTTCCAGTTTGTTGCATTTAGTACACAACTAAAACTATTAATAAACTGCTAAAAATGCCTGAATGAGAGCTGAAGATGTGACTGAGGGAAATCATATGACATAATTTTCTTATGTTGAAGAAAATGAACACAAGCTATTTCAGTTTTACTGTAAGCAAAGACAGATTTCATATACAAGTAGTATTTATTGGAATTGCTGCCAGTCAGTCCATAAATATTATACTCTTATCTTCCTATCACAAAAAATGAGAAATATAATTTCTGAATTTTCATCTTATTTGTTTGGGCACAGCTTTATCTTTTCTGAGCTCCCTGGCTATCACTATCACCTAGAAACAAATTGGTTATTAGCCATTGAAAAAAAAGGAGCAGGAGTATACAAATACTTCACAGAATTTAAAGAAACAATGCAATAAAATGAATTACTAGCAATGTAAAACTAAACAAACACATATCACCTGCACTGAGAGTATATTTTCAATCAGCCCCATAAGTAACTGAAGCATAATGTAGAAATAGCTGAGTAAATTTTAAACAAGCTTACTGGAGAACAGTAACAGACCAGGATTTAATGAAAAATGAGAAGGGTAAATTAAACATCAAGATTTCTGGTTTATTGTAATTAGCTACTATTGGCACTCAATGTAGCTCATATGAGGCAGCTAGAACTTCTCTATATTGTGCTAGTCTCACCTCTGTCAGCTGATATATAACTACCAAGAGAAAGACCACTGCTGTTATGCTATTTAATGTGCTTATGTGTGAAACTGGAAACACAAGAGGGCTAAGTTCTCCAAAGAAGAATAGGAAGCAGTGATCCACAGTGGCTCAAAAACAGAAGAGAGGAGAAGGAAAATGAGATGAGGTCCTCAGTTATGACCATGCTGATTTTAAACTGAAATCTGATGTCAAAGAACGCTCTTAAGGAAAATCACATTAATAGTTTGGCTGAAGAAAATAATGTCAGGTATAAAAATTGCCTCTGTGGAAGGACCATGTAGAGAAGGAAGCTGCAATTGTCACCCGCATATAGGTAGGAAGGATGTGAGTGAGTCTAAAAATCATCTTGAGCTCCACTCTAAAATCTAGATGGGAAATGAAGATCTTTCAAATGGAAGTATAAAATCAGAGGGGAGAAACGAAAAAAAATCTCAAATCCCCAGAAAAAGACAAGCAAAAGCTGAGGGAGGCAACATTTCAGAGGGATAATTTCTTATCTGGATAATGAGAGAGAAAACAGTTTGGAGAATTGTTTGAGATAGAGCTGTTAGCCTTCAGTGGTTAAACTGTTGCAATGCACTGTAATCTAACCAGTGAGAGATCGTTATTTATTTATTGACTAGAAACAGACAAAGAAAGCATATATATTCTTGGAACTCCTTAACTATCACTTTGAAACACTGAAATGATTTTATTGTGCTTACAGGCAGAAAATGTTTCGTCACTTGAGATAAAGTAGGATGAAAATTGGTTGAGATAAAGTGAAGTGCAATAAAATAAAATGTATTAAATCCATGTATAAGCTCCTTTATTATAGTATGTATTAAATCATTATTGAAGAGCTGTTCAAGAAAAGTGCATTAGAAACACCTTCACTGCACTTATTAAAACGTACTTTTACCTGTAACTCACAAAATTATGTGATACAACCAACCCGAGACTTTGTGGTTGGCTTAGTTGACTCCTAAGTCCTGCTACAGCCTCCAAATTCCTTTTAGATAACTCTTTTTCCTTAATAATTCAGTTGTTTTCACTAACTACGAATCATTTTTCATAAGTACAGTAGCATGTGCATCAAAGTGTGTGACATTCTGTAGAGAAAATATCTTGGTGGCAATTGAGAAATATTATACCTGACAAGAGTCACATAAGATCAGTTAAAAATATTTGATAATATTTAGGATTTAATTTGTTCATGCATAAGGCCTCTAGTACAGGTGCTGAATTCAGCACACTCCCAGAAGTTGGTTTATAATAAAAAGTTAAATGCAAACTTCAGGACACTGTATATGAGCTATGCTCATGCTACACTTATACTGCAAGAGAAAGCTACTCTTATACATTTCTGATTAAATGTATCTCAACATGATATAGAGTCTACTAAACGTTGCACAGAAAGGAAGTTTATGGAAGTGGATAAATCTTAGTAATTGCATGTAACTTGATTAGCTTGTCATCAGGGTCAAGTCGATAATGTTGAAGCACTGAACAGAAAAGTTGCTGCATTTCTGTCATATCAGGCTGTATTTTAAAAGTACCAAAAAAGAAAAGTCTCAAATTTTTTCCTTAGTACCTACTTCCTCGAATAAAAAGCTCAAACAATGTCATCAATTACACAGTCAGTTTTGCTCATATGTTCTCATGCTGAAGGATACTGTATTCCCATTTTCTCCAAAAGGTCTCCAGGTCCTCATACCCTACAGCCACACGCTCTGGTGCTGATTTATGTGTGCCTATATTTCTGATTTTATGGGCAAAATATGAGTGTTCCAATTACCACAAGATAATGTTTACTCAAGTTTGTATTTTTCTTCTTGCTCGAAAGGGAATATGTTAGAGGAACTTTGGTTTATGGGAGTGAAAACAACACATTTATCTCCTTGAACTGCCCTATATGTAAGTAAGGTTACTTAAAGTAAGTAGCTTGCTAACCTGAACACAAAATGAAAAGAGACCTTTGATACTCAAGCAATAAAATGCTGAAGATCAAACTGCATACTCAATGCCCACTGTCTGTGTATATATGTGCATTGTAGTATGGTCTCCAGTTGTGAAAAAATTGAACTTCGTAAAGATTATTATTCTGTTATTTGCTTAATTTCTTCTTTCTTCTATTTTAACTTAGTCCTAATTATGGATAAAGTGCCTCACTGCAAACCACTCCTTTGATTGAACATGCAGTAGATCTGTGCATGATAGTACTAATAGGATCTTACCTATTATATTCTGAAAATAATAAAAATTTAAAAAAAGTCAACGGTTTTATTTGCTGCTGCCTTTGAGCCAGATTTTTATGTTAAACAAATTCCAATTTATTTTCCTATCATTACAGTTTGGCCTTTCCAAGAATTCACTTGTCCTTCTCTTTGAATTCTGTCAGCAATGTTCCTCTGTTTTTCTAGTCTGAGATCTCACCTAGCTGTCTGTTTTATCTAGGAGAACTTCAAGGAAGCTCACTGAAGGCATTTTGAAAACTATCATCTTGAATCTGTAGACTTTGTACAGGCTATTTCATCCTGAAAAGGTGCATTTTAAAGGTGCATTTTAATTATTTTATACAAAGAGTCTACAAAATTTCAGTGCTGTGGCATCAATCCACCAAAAAGTCAGGTAATGTTAATGTTTAGATTTATGTGTGTTTTGTTAAAAGTGTCTTATATATTTATCCTTCATTTTGTTCAGTTGCAGACTCTTGTTTCTTGAACTTCAGTTTGCTAATTTCCTCCTTGTTTCCATATTCTCATTGCTGCAGACATCTGACAAAACTTCCCTTTCTGTAAATACACATATCCTTTGTGATGAAATTGATATTAATCACGCACCTTATCTGTACTTTTAAAATAAATGCCTGCTTGACTTAAGGAAGTTCAAAATAGCAACAAGTGACTTAGGCAGAAACCTCCCTTCCAAAAACCAGTTTTGGAAAATGGTTGAAAAATTAATCTCTGGGAATAAGTAAAGGATAAATAAATTAAATAATAAATAATAAAAATAACAAATAAATGAATAGATAAGGCCATGCTGCTTCTAGAATGAAAAGCACATGCAGAGCATGAGCTGCAATGTATAGAACTCAATAAATTCTTATTGAATCAAGAAGAGATTAAACTAGGATATATCTGAAAGAGATTAAATTGGGACATATAACAGTGAACCAAGTTATGTGATATCATGCATTAATGATTAAACATAACTTAAATAGATCTTTTTTAACATCAGATATGTTCCTGTCAATTATGCCAGTACCAGATGACAGTGCATCATATAAAAAATATTTGAAGAATATTTATGAAACAATAATTAACAGGCAAGTAAGAAGAAGAACTGATATCGATTTAGGTAGTAACATAAATGTTTAAGATATTGTGGTAAAAAAAAAAAAAAAAGACAAAATAAGTCTAGTCATTTAAATTTTTTAGGACATTTTTTTACTTAACAATTAACACATCCTAAATTCAAGCAATCCTGAAAAGAAAAAGATTTTTCAGATCATAAAAAAACTCAGTACATGCTCAAATACGCACAGACTTGATCAACCTCAGTTTTAGGAGTCCTTTACAGAATTCCAGCAGACTGAGTTAGTCAGTGGGGGTTTTTGCAGCCTACGACCACATTTCACACAAAGCGGTGCTAAGATACTGTTCCACAGGGACTAGGAGATCGGCAGTTCTTCTCTAGTACACAAAACCAGAGACCTAAACATTGGGAACACGACAAATCAACTACTCGGCAATGTCGACAAAGGCAGTGACACTTAAAAGATAATACTCGAACAGCCACAAATTTAAAGGCAAAGACCCCACACATGTCAAATTATACTGACATCTGTCTTTCATCCATCCCTAACAATTATGCAGATTTACAATTTACTAATCCCATCGATAAATTTTTTCATTTGCAGTGATGAAAATAAATAGCTGCATGTAAACAAATAAAGGGGAGAGCATCCTATCCCTGGAGAATGCAACAAGTTGACTCGACAACACTTGTTATCATGCTCAGCAGATAATAACTATGTAATTCCAATTTCTTTCCAAATTCTTCCTTTAGCTACCACAAGGAGATTGCAACGCAGTAGCTAGGCTACTAAAGGATAAACTACTATTAGACTCCTAAATTAGCACAGATGGATCTCTGTAAAACTCTGTCATAGTTAGAGTTGTCAAGTGTTTCGATAATTGTACTTCAATCTTTACCAGGAAGGAAAATATACAGCTGAGTGCTGCTGAAACTGTAAATGCCAGGTTAGCAATTCATTCAGAAACACTTAAAACTTCTCTCTGAATTGTTATTGATAATTATTAACATAATAAAAATGAAAACAGAAGCTAGTTTGTCTGAACGTTTTCCCTTTCTGTATAATACCAGACCCCAAGTATTCTCCAGCCAAATCAGCTGCATTTTACTACATCGTACCACTAAAATAACAAGGAACCTTTACTAGACATACAAATACTCTATCTGCTGGCATCTACCAGTATCAAACCCACATTGTTAATCTCCAAAAATCCCAGTAAATAACCTCTGAATTACATGTAAAAACTCATTTGTTTCACCTTCCTTTAAAACTTTGTAATAGTTCATCACTTTTCTGGTGCTCTTTATTCATTAGGTAAAAAAATTGAAGGTGCTGTTAGCTGACATCACACCATGAGTTCAATAACTGAAAGAGAAAATATTTGCTCTGCAAGTAAAACATTGGAAAGAACTCACTAAGTTCAATATTATTAACATGAAAGACAAGACACTTAAAGGTTACTTTTCTTTCCTATTTCAGCTACCCAATGCTTAGCCTTCCCTCTGATGCACTCTGCAGAGTATTTTAACAACTAACTTCTAATTTCTATAGAGTTTATTGCAGAAAGGTGATTTTCACTCTTTCATTTCTGAATGTCTCATCATATGGTGTGAATAAGGAGAAATAATTTGGTTTTCTTCATGTTCTGTGTTACTGGAGCAAATTTGGTTATAACCTACATTATACCTGAGGTATATCTTCAGCTGAATCCTTAATGTCTAAACCTTTCCAAATGCAATGAAAATACTTCTCAGACTGTTCTATTTGTTTTTTAATGTGAGAAACAATTTCAAGTTTGAGATAATTAACCTGACACACTGAGACTGATTTGCTGTAAGGCTCTGGTCAGTAATCCAAGCTGGTTTGTTAAAATGAAGGTTCCTAATATCAACATATATTTTTAATAATTTTAGATACTGCAATTATTAAAAATTCATTAAAATAAAATTTTACTACTCTTTTTTTTTTTCCCCAGTCCAATTATATGATGCTTTTTACACCTTGATGAATAACCATGAATAACATCATTATTTTTGTCTTCCTGAAGATGGTTGTTATTCTGTGCATCCATATGGTATATTTGTGGCAAAGATTTTACCTTCCTTATTCCAAAACATACAGTGATTAGAAGGTACTTTTAATTGAAATCATTACTGTTGTGCTTATGTTATTGAGTAATATTTTGGGATAAATATGTTCACTGTTAGAAGTGTAATTCTGTTTTCATCTTCATGCTATGTAATATTTATATAGTTGATCCTTAAATTGTGTAAAATTGGATTTGATCCCAACTGCTAGAAGATGTTGTTTTTAAAACAAGGCTAAGCAAGCACAAAAGTTTATATGAAGACACAGATTTGATTAGCATTTAGACAAAACAAGTTCAGCCAGGTTGGCTTGTGCAGTTATTCCAGTCTGACTGCAGTGACTTTCCACTGCGTTGACCTTTTGAAGAGGGATTTTTTGTTACAACCCATAGTGCATTTGAAAGGAAGAAATACTTAAGGTAATAGGAAACGGTGCAGGTCACAACGGTTGGCAACATGCATTTAGCAATCTCTAACAGACACATTAGAGTCAATTCATTAGCAGTCACAACAGAGTTTATCAGAGAAAAGAAAAGCATTAGCAATCACTCCCCTGTTATGTTCTCCATCTGCACTGCCAATCCCTAGAAATATCCAGAATACTCAGTTTAGTATCTTCTTTTTTGAATGTCAATGTGCTGAAATAGTGATATAGGAATTTGTGTAAATCTCCAACCAGTCAAAGATAATGCACTGAGTCTTATTTATAGTATTATTCTGGCATTTCCACATTAGTCTGAAATAACTGTTTCAGCAGAGAAAATAGGCTTCATGCAGAGTACTACAGATTCCGCTATTAATATGTCAACATACAGAAAAATTATGTAAGCATGAGCAACTGAGTAAACAAAGTATAGGTAACGCAGTGGACACTGAAAAAAACTTAGCAATATTCTGTTCAAAAATAATGCAGCCATTCCAAAAATGTACCAACAGGAAAAAAACCCAAGCAATTTAAACCCAAGAGTCTTAAGTTGCCTATTGGTAGTGCAGCTTTTCATCTATTTGAGATTAATCACTACAAATATCAGAGTCTGATCCTACCAGATACTGCAACGAAGCATCAGACAGGACGTCCTATCTCAGTATGGTTCAAGATGACTTCTGTACTGCCCAATCTAAAGTAAAACAATATCTGTTGATTTTTCTCAGAGCTGAAGTGAATATTACACAGAATTATGCCATTGTACTCTTTGACAATTTCAAATCAGAAGAAAAGACAAATTTCAATAATGATTACTGCAAGGGTCTCACCCAGAGGTAAAAAGACAGAAAAGATGAATCCATGCTTTTTCTTTTCATCCATCAACTACTGCCTTTTCTTCCCACCTGGCCTTTCAAGTCTGTGGCAAACAATACTTTCCTAACTCGTTGCTTTGACCTTGCCTTTGATTTGTTGGCTTGTTGAATTCTTCTCAGTCAGATGTATTGCAGGAGGCCCAGAAGCCCTAAAAAAACATCAAAACTATATTGTTAGTGCTAAAAATATATAAACCATGGACTTCAGTGGGTTTTATCTTTCTAATTTAAGCATTTAAGAACTAAACGTGTTTTGTCTGATTTGGTCACCTGTCACTCATTATCATAGGAGAGAAACTATGCTGAGACATGATTCTCATTGTATATCAAATGTATTTTAGATGTTACTTTAGCATAATTTTTTTCCTAAATTTGCTTATTTCTCAACACCTAGTGCAAACCAGAGTACATCCCTATATTGTAGGTGTTTATACTTAGTTTTCCTTGTCTCAAAGATCTCATAACATGTACACCACCCCACAAAAAAAATAAACAGGATGCTACTAATGGGAAAAAAGAGCAATGTAAGATGACACTCTAGAATGAAAATCTCCTCAGTTGCACATTGCCTGCTTCTGAGACCTTTTAACATTATTTTTTCTGTTAGTGGTGTTTCCTACAGAGATGACAGCTTGTTCAGTAAGTTATGTAATAACGTTTCTTTCCAATGACTAACTAGGCAGATGGGGTAATGGTTTGGATAGGCTCTTTTTCTGGAATTTGGGATCATAACAGATTATTGCCTGTATGTCTTTGTGAATAGTCGTCATTGCATAATTTAAATAAATAAGTGTACAGTAGATGTTATCTATGAATTCTGGTTCTTGTTTCTTTCTGATTCTGCAGGCTTGTGACCTTCAAAGCTTTCTATGTGGTCTTCCACTTCTCCTCTAAGCAAAGCTTACTCCCTTCCCATATTTTGATATTTAATATTTGACATTTAGAGCATACTATTTCCATCACTGGCCTACTACTGCCGTAGCCTCTTATTCAAAGGGAGCATTTCTAGTCTCAGTCATGCCAATTTTAGTAGAATGTGCAGATTTTTGAAATTGCTCTTGCCTCTGAAAGTTGATTTTAATGTATTAAAACTACTAATATCTAAGTTTCTTTTCTCTTGTTAGATTCTTATCTATTAATGCTTGTGTTTCCATAATCCTTTGCTTCCCTACCTTCACTGTGTATGTCTCTTTTGTTTTGCTGCTTCCTAGAATGTAGCTCTCCTGAGAGCTTTCTTCATCTTTGTGTAAATTTCTTGTAACTCTTTCATTATCAGCAGAAGAACAGCTTTCTGCTCTAAGGTTTGCTTGAACATCTGTTCAGGTATATTTGTCATCCAGTAGACTGTATGAAACAGGCTGACTGGCTTTAAGTTATCTCTTTAAAACATTTTCCTTTTTTCCTCCCTTCTTTATGGTTATCATGATTTGGCCATGTAATTTCTGCATAAAATCTCAGAACCCATGTAAACAGGTCAGATGAGGCCTGCTGAGTTATTCTGTCTACTTGTGACACATCTTTATCAACTTTGACTTGCACATTTAGAGCCATGTGTTGCATTCCATTGACTTTGATTGCTCCCAGTTGAAGCCGGTACATATAAACTCCGTCAGCTCTTACTGCCATGATTTGCTGTGCATGTACAGATCTTTGCATATCTATAGAGCAACTAAAACTTCATAACCTCACAGATCCCTTTACTGAGATCCTAGTGCTTCCTGTCTTCTGAGTTTTTTTATTAGCTACAAGCTATCTATGAAAATAGAGGAAAAAGAGGAATTTTTGCTTGAGAGCAAATCATAAATATCAATAAAATATCCATGGTAAGCTCTAGATCATTGGTTCTATGGGTCAGCAATAAAAAGTCATTCCAACCCAGAACAGTACAGCACAAGACAACACTAGTAGCGATAATCTGTGAAATGCCTCTAACTCAGTACTAGCAAGAAACAAATTTCTATCGATACCCACAATTTGGCATCAATATCCCAATTTCTGTCAAGACATAAACAGTAAGAATCTTTCTGTTTGGAGCATTGAAAATATGCTCCCCAATAGCACTATTGACAAAAGAGTGGAACATAGTAAGAAATCAAATGAAGCTGAATAAATACTTGCATTGAATGTTAGATACTGAGAATGCATTAGCTGAAAACAAAAAGCAAAAGAGAATAAAAATATTTTGGCAACCATCTCAGCACACTTTATGGTCACATTGCTAATCTGTGTACCTCGTGTGCTGCAACACAAAACAGGGAGAAAGGCACTGGGCCTAATAATTCTGAAAACAGGAGAAGGCTTTATATCCAACTTGTGTAATTGTTAAATGGTCTAATTTTTGCATGGAAATTTTGTTTGTTTGGAAGGACAACAAACTTACTATGCCCATTATGACTGGAATTTTCTAAATTTTTTGAGTTCTAGTTCTAGCTGTTTAAAAGAAAGAAAAGGTCAAGGACTTTTGGGCACCAAGATGAAGACACTACATGAGCTAAGAACAGAACAGCATCACAGAATAAATACTTCTAGAATAATACATGGACTTCAGCTACTGTTTGAGTTTCAGTTATCCAATAGAATATGCTGAGGAGGCTGGTTATTTTGAGTATGCTGATGAACTGGATTTTGAAGTAATTTCCTGAGGTACATGTGCTGAGGTAAATACTTTTTGTTACTGAATAAATGAAAATTAAAATTACGAAATAAAATTCTATAAAGGCTTGAGCAATTGCAAATTGCAGTCATTAACTCAACTCCATTCCTTTGTGCTTCCGTGTTCTAAGCTTTCTTACAATCATCATTATTTAAATTTCATGTTGTGCATAGCTAAGGGGCATCACTTTGCAACACTTCTAACTAAATATTAGCTGTTGTGTTTTGAGATACCTTTGAACCTGAAATTTTTCCCATATCATAGTGAAAAGCTGAAGCTGTTTGAAATTTTATTAGAATGGGAAAAAAGCAGTTGTAACAGAGTTGGATTTAGCACCATATCATCATTCTGAGGTTTTCATGTGTTTCTTTTGATGTGCACTTTTAATGTTAAGAGCTCTTTACTTTGACTTCTATACAAAAATGTTCTCTGTTTGAAAACCAGAGAGATGTCAACAGTGTACAGTCAGATGGTAAAGAGCTGAAGTCTGCATATTACAGGCCTGATTCATTTGTGCTGTTCTAACCCATGCTCCAGAGTGCCAACAAGAGAACTAACCACAAATGACCTTGTGAGAGTAAAAGCATTTAAATTACAATCCTTTGGCAGGCAGGTGTGAATATGTGGGGTAGCTACAGAAACAATTACTCAACTTCCCAGTTTGGTGGTTCTATTATGATCACTTATTAAGATTCCTCGAGCCACTGGCATCTCCTTTCAAGGTTGGATCTTCGGAGCAAAAGCAGATTTTTTTTCATGGCAGTGTCTCTACATTTGTATGTGACATTAGTCTATCCACAGTATAGACAGGAACCCCAGTGTCCTAATAATTTTCTCTTTATTTTCTTTCTCAGAAAAACAAAGCACAGTCGCACATGGAGCTCCTTCCCTAGCCTGTGCCTGTGTGAGGTCGACCAGCACAGTGGATTCTGAAACGCTTATTTAAAATGCAATGTTTGTAGAAAAATGCCTTTAAGTAGATGGAAGAAGACACTGGAGACCAGAACAGGATGAACTGCTAAATTAAATACAGCTTCTGAGTTTAGACAATGTAAATCAACAGCTTGTTGCAAGAACAGTCCCCAAGTCAGCAATTTTGTGCTTGTCTGCATCTCTTATTTCCCACCTCTTGCTTCTAAGCCATTTTTAAACTTATTCATAATTATGTAATTCTTCTAACCTTAGACATATTTTTGTGAATCCTAAAGTTTATTGTATACTCAATGAGGTGCATACTCCTTGTATTGTCATCATATACACTGATGATGGGATTTATCTCATTCTTGGCCATTTACTGTTTAATTGCTTAAGTCTAAACAGATCGTCTTACGGTCCACCAAGAATAATGGAAGCCACTGTTAGTAACGTAGACCAGTGCTATATATACCACTAACAATATCCATATCTCATCCTGAGGAACATGTTAGTAAATGTATTTATTTATTCAGGCCAAGTGATACAAGAGGTTCACTTTCACGACGTTCACTTTCACATTGCTCACAAGTCACATTCGAAACAGCTCATCTCTATTGAAAATGCACTTTGAAATAGGTGACCTCTATCCCTGTGTATTACCTCCATGAAACTA
This sequence comes from Serilophus lunatus, assembly GCA_013399895.1. Classification (NCBI taxonomy): domain Eukaryota; kingdom Metazoa; phylum Chordata; class Aves; order Passeriformes; family Eurylaimidae; genus Serilophus; species Serilophus lunatus. Next base: position 802,082 of record VXBA01005295.1, on the reverse strand, counting down.
AAGTATTACTGTTATATTTTTGTTTCATCTGTTTAAAAGTGATTTTGAAATTATGTGAAACTTGTGTTGCAGGTTACTGTGATGGCGTGTTTATAACACAAAACTGATGGTACATTTTACACCCTGAGGCCTGACTATAGAGTTTAAAGCAGTGTTTGAGAAAATATTTTGCAGCTGTATATGGTAGAGAAAGGCAAGGCTGGCTCAGTTTTGCCTAGTCTGTCTTTTGGGAGTGACTTTCAATGCAAACCATCAACAAACAAGCCTTTTTTATTTCTGAGGGAATGAAGAAACAAAACCAAACCATCTAGGAGTGAAGTAATGTGATAAACTAGAGAACTGAGACCTAGGAAGTTATTTCGTTGCATATGTGGATTTTAAGAAAATGATTTTTAAGTGTCTAAAGTAAAATGAATCCCATTCCTGATTTCTTATCTACTTTCACAGAATGGACAAACATTAACTTAATTTGTCTAGAGTAACTTTAACAGTAGGAGCACCTATGAAGGGGTTTCACTGTTGCACTTTTAAGCAGTTAATTTTGGGGTTTGATTCCACCTTTAGCAACATGACGCAGATTTGTAGTTTGTGAAAAAATGTTGCAGGGGTGCAAATATTCTCATGGAGAACATCACCTGGAAACCTCACCTAGAGACCTTAGGACAAATGAGGTAGCATTTAGGGTTAGTGAGGACCAACCAAACTGCTCATCTGTGTAAAAAAAAAAGTACTCTCTTAAATTATTCAGTGTTTTTCATTCTGTGTTTTTCATTCTATTCTCTCTTTTAAACCAAATAGAAGATCATTGACTTCCTAATTAAAATAAAAAGTGGTAAAACTTGAATGATTTAAAACTTTAAAACATATTGTGTTTAAGTTGTCTGGTTGTTTTTAAAATTTCATTCATGGCCTTTGACTAAGAGATTACACACAAATCCCCTAAACATCAGTAAATTATAATAGCTGCTCTTCTAAAAGCCACACCAGCATTGTTAACAAGTTTTTTTTTTAACATTCACATTTAGTTTTTTTCTACATCTCATGCAGGCTTTTACAAAGATATATCCTTGAAAATAAAGGTAAAATTCAGACAATATTTTAACATCCTGACCTGCTATTCTGTTTCATTGCTATTTGAATGGCTATTATGTAGTTTCTGGTGCCCTGCTTCTGAAAAATTTCTGCTTCATGGATGCCTTTAGGGTATAAACTTAGAGTTGTCACTCGATGAAAATAATTTTCTTTTACTGAATGAGATTGTGATTCCTCTATTTTTCTAAATATTTCCTCTCAAAAGGGATAACTCGCATGGCTTAGCACATAAATGATAACCATATATTCATTGCTAGTTCTATATTCATGTTTGTCTTAGATTGCAAGTTCCTTGAGATGAAATTTTGCAGTATTATTCAGAAGTTAGTGGTTAGAATGATCCTAGTTATTTCTCTTAGCCACAAATGTAACAATTATGATAACAGTTGATGCTAAAATATAGATGGTGTATTCAGTGTTTTGAAGCAAAAAAACAACCCTGTACAAAGACTTGAGTTTCACCCAGCTTGACCTCATCACAGCTGACTCTGTTTTGAGTAGAAGATTGGACTCAATGACCTCCTGAATTCCCCTGCAACATGAATAATCCCATGATTTTATTACCCTCAGATGCTGGATTTCATTGTTGCTTTGCCTCTCCTGGAAACAAAACATCAAAAAATGCAATTTCTGCTGTGATTTTTTTTTTTCAAATATATACATATGTATAAGAGATATGTATATATAAAAATCAACAAGTGCTGACCTCTTCCTATTCTTATAGGCTTCTGAAATGAAATCATACCCTTTTCAGATTTATTTGGTGTTTCTAGTCCCACAGAAATAAATTTGCCTTGTTTTAGTAAGGGAAACCAAAATGAAGCACACTGAAAAGTTTATTTTAAGAAGCAAGTCAATACATTCATGGGAAACTACAATCCATCCCTCGGCAGAATATTCTTAAACTATGATTGTTGTTGACACTTTTTAGAGAGGTTCAGTTCTTCTAGGTATTTATTTTTCAGTGGTGACAAAGGCTGCAAGATGTACTTTCACCTTAGAGTTGCACTCTTATTCTGGCATCAGTGAAAACATTCAAACTCCTTTTTTCACATTGTTTTTTTCCTGTGTCAAAACTAGATTGTATTTTGTGTACATTTTCTTGTAGGATTGAAAAGAACAATTCTATGTTTAAAATATAAAATCAATCTTGATGTTCAAATTGAGCTATATGGGCTTTTTTAATATTTGAGAGCAGTCATACTCTCTGAGGAATCTGTGTACAAACTCAGATCCAAAAGAAAATGGTGGTGTTTTTACAGTATGTGAACACAACCATCTGATTTATAGTTCAATCTGTTAATGCACTCTGTTATTAGGCCACCTGGCAGTTTTATGCATTGTGAATTTAAAGAGGAGCTCAATGTAACATAAGCTTTACAAGCTAGGGAAATATTATTGAAATGAAACATGAATGAGAACCATTTAAACAATAAAACAATGTGTGTAGACTATATATTTTTTCATTTTAGTAAATGCATAGCCTAGGTTTTATTTGCTGAAGTTAGATGAGGTGCTGAGAGACTCCAACGATGAATCTTTAAGCTTGCTCCTTCTTAAAATACTGAGAGTCCTATCAAACCTACATCTCTCTATTGCATCAGGAAACTGCAATTTTGAGAATGATTTTCACAGTTTTGTTAAGGTAATATTTAATTATTGTATGGGTTGAAGTCAATTTGTCGAGATATATATATGTGTGTGTGTGTGTATGTGTGTGTGTGCGCGTGTCTCTGTGTGTACCACAAAATTAATAGACACAGTTTTACCAGCACGCATTGTGAAACATAATAAGCAAAGGCCTTAGAGAAAGCAAAGACCATCTTAACAACTAGAATGAATTTCAGCTATGTGTGTATATATATACATGCATAAAAATAAACACATGCATAAAAATATTAATCTATCTCCATTTTGTTTTGATTTTATGTCTTTAAAAATTCTTGTTTTCAAGTTCCTGTTCAAGTCTGATGCCAGAAACTTCCTTTTTCTCTTTAAAATGAAATCTGAGCACATTCACATGACCTTAGGGCTGGGATTTTAAGTGCAAGATTTGACAGATATAAACATTCTATTATTCTATGTAATAACCCCTCCTCACCAGGCACAGAACCCTGGAGGCACCGAAGTTATCCTTAGTGCTTATGGGCCTGTCTACATTCTAAGCTGTGTTTCAATTAAATGTTTGCTAATTTGCCCAGTATCCACAAGAGACCATATTCATTGGAACTAAGAGTCAAAATGAAACCTTTCTGTCATTTGTTGCTTTCTTAACAATGTTAAAATAAAGAGATATTTTGCACGCAGTGGAAACACACATTGAATAAAATGGGCAGAGTGCCTTTTAATCTTGCCTGGGTAGTTAAGGCTCTTCAGAATTGCTTCTTCATTTCTCCTCAACTTACAGAGACAGAATTGGAATGACTTGGAACTTGGTGGAGAAGTTGTATCTTCTCAGGATTTTACTGGTCATGAGCTGGGAAAGCTGGTTTGCACTGTCAAAAAAGCATAACACAAGAGAGGTTCAAGGGAATGATTACAAACTGAGTCAGTTCTTTTCCCATGGCAGTGCAGATAAGAACCTTCCCTTTATTCAAAGTGAGAAATAAACACTTTACATAGGAAATCTGGCAAGTATGTTTATTAATATAAATTTCTTAGCATCTACATGCTCCAAAAGGCACAGAGTAGAGATGTGACTCAACAGGGAAGTAGTACACTGTTAAAAGGCCCATGTGTATCTCCCTGTAACCTTGGCCATAGTATTTAAAGCATATGCAACACCTTGTAACTAACTCTGAAATACGGAACCTCAAAGCCTTGCCTAGATAGCAGTTTATTCGCATCTGGAAGGCCCGAGTCCCTTATTTGAAATCAGAGAGAAAGGCTCAAATCCAAGTCATTCACATCTTTGATGAATGATCTAATCACAGAATTGGGGAACAGTTGAGGTGGGAAGGTTGCTCTGGAGATCATCTAGTCCAACCTCCTTTGCTGTGGGTACACTCTGCCCCATCACCCAGATCATTAACAACGATGATGTTGAACAAGATTGGACACAGTACTGGCTACTGGCATACACTGCTAGTTACTAGCCTCCAACTAGACTTTGTGCCTCTGATCACCACCTTTTAGACTCAGTTCAGTCTGTTTTCAACTCACCTCACTGCTCATCTAGCCCATACATATACAGCTTGTCTATTAGGCTCTTATATGAGACAGTGTGAAAGGCCCTACTGAAGTCCAGGTATCGCTGAATCATAAGGTATTAGACAAAGATGCTACTACTACCCTAACTTTTTCTTAAGATGGGGAGAAACAGACAGGAGTTCAATGCTTCTACAAAAAGAATAATTTTTCTCAGTACCTGTAGCACCTCCACTCACTACAGATGGACTATGGGATTATTCAATGTGATGTGGAGAGTAAATAAAGAGTAAAAACCTCACTTTTGTGAGTTCCTAGGTGAGATGGAATCTTACTTTATGCCATGGTCAGGGAACTAAGGTGAGAGACTGTCTCTCCTCCTCTTATATTCCATTGCCTTTAGTCCAAGGAAGCATGTTTGCTAAGTGAGCTCAGACATGGGTCTAAACTGCTTGTAGAACATCCAGTATGTGAGACTGAAAATTTCTACATAAATTTCAGACACCCAAGATGGACTTTAGCTTCAGATGGTGTACATATGAATTTATCTGTCTAAATGTAGGTGTTATTATTTAAGGCTTCTGTCTGAATTTATCTTGTAGGCTATGGTAAGCTATTCAAAAAGACTTAGAAATCTCCCAGAAATGTCTCAATCTAGCACCACTTGAAATTACATGACTTCTCCATCCAGGGTTTGACACTCCAAGAAGTTATATGTTTTTCATAGGTTCTGTGCCTTATATAACAGCACATGAAACTGTCTCAAATGTTCTGAGACATTTTCAACAGTACTAGACACTAATGTTTTGTCAACTTCTGCTTTTGGCCACTTTTTAAATTCTATCAATTGCTTTGGCAGATGCTTACACATAACCATCTATCTTTGTACACTTAAATACAAGTGTACAGGTTGGAGCTAAATCCAGTTTCCAGTGAAAGAGTTTTACAGCAGCAAATGTTTGTAAAACATTTTCATCACCACTGCTCACAAACTCTCTTGTGCTTTTTGAAGGGCAGTACACTATAAGGTTGCAATTAGCCAGTGGTGAAAAATCAGGTTCTTAATCAGTAAGTTTTGCAAGTATTTGAATGCCATCTGGATCCCAAGCACTCGAGCAGGGACCAGCAACAAAGTTCTTTCTATTCTGTTTTATGTTTGCTAATCTTGATGATCACAAGGAGAAAGCTATATTTTTATTTCTTTAAAACAAAAAATTTTGGCAAATGTGTTTAATTTGGGGCTTTTTTATAAGTCTTCAGACTTAGTCTAAGGTGTAGAAACTTTCATCCTGGGGATGAACCCACAAGATCAAAGCTGAAGTACTTATAAAAACATGAAGAAGCAGACACTGAACTGCCAGTGTAATACTGAAAGAAAGACTGCAAAGGTACAATATCTCCTCTGTGAAAACAGAGCATTTCAGTCTCTGCATTCGTCAGCCAGTCACCTTTCACAAGCAGAAAATTCACTCCACAAAGCTCTTTAAAAATCTTCTTTCCTTGTAACAAAGCTGAGTTTAGAAGTTTGAAATCAATGCCTTGTAAAAAGAAACCAAGTGGGTGGCATTTTCCAACCATGAGACATGTCATTACCGTTGACCTCACTACTCTTCTTAAATAGCCAGAGAAGGGCAACAAAATTGTCAATTAGATTTGCAGTGAGCAGGAGTCAGCTTTACTTAACTTGTGCTTGCCTGCATAATCATGCATATCTCTCCTCTATATCAGGAGTTGTTCAAGCCTATAATAACTAGAGTTCAACAAGTCTGAACCATCTTCCTTTGCTGATGATATGGAAGTTGTTGATTTGCTAGAGATTATTCAGGATTTCTGTAGCCTTGACAGATTATCATATTTTAAATTCCACCTCTCAGAGTTTGTGCTGCAGCTACCAAATAGGAAATGGGGGGGGAAGTACAGAATTTAGCAAAACAAGATAGTATTTTTACTTTTTTAAAGTCTGTAGTGGGTTTCTTTGTTACTCCGCACATTATAAAACAAGCAAACTACATTTGGCGTGATGTGCATCATAGGACAGGCTATGGGACAGACAGTGCTGAACATGAGAGCTAAGCACCATTTGCAGAGCTACCTGCAGATACTGGAGTGAAATGTGACAGCATTTCTTTGCTACACAGTGCTACTGTCATAAAAGCACTGTATTTACTCGAAGGTTTTTAAAAGGTTGAATCAGGTTAGATTTAAAGGTGACGAATATGCTTTTCAACTGTCATAGATGTGTAATCTTTCTTCAGTATGCAAGATCCACTGTAGAAAAGGTGCTTTTCCAAAACTGGTAATTCCTACTGCAAAATTGGTGTCTAATTGTTTGCCAGAAGAGAAGCTCTCTTTTAACATCATTCTTCTAAGATTTCCTTTGCATCATATAGCAAATCTCTTCACCTAATCAGGTCACTGAACCTCCCTGTTTCACAAAAGCATCCTATAGCTGTGCTGCTTCAACAAAATCCCACTGATTCACATTTGAATCTATGGTTCCACACCCCAAGTCATACCCTGGATACCAAGGCTAGAAAGCTTTTGTGTGCTGAATACAGGTGTATAGTAGTCATGTTAAGCAGTAACAGCTATGCTCATCAGCCATTTGTAAAATGATAATAATCCCAGCTACCTTTTCAACATGCACATACTTTGTAGATGATGGGGCCTTTTATGCAGATCAAATATACCATTCATTAGCAACTCCATACAGTCACTAGATTAGGCACCCTTGAGGAGCACATTACATTGCACTTTATTTGCATGATGTGGTTAAAGATGTGGCTACCCTGGGGCACAAGTTGGAGCCCTTTCTCATGTACTTGTTCTTTCTTTAACATCCTCCCTGAAGGTTTTCTATCTTACCCATTATTCAGGCAGTTGGTCCCCTTTCTGTTGCACACTGGTCTTCACTAAATAGCTCCATGTTAAACATGTTCCTTGCTGCTTTAGTTCATGGTGCACCTTATACATACATGGCAGCATACATGAGAGCACCTTGTCACGCGTATCCACAAAGACACCTCAGAGATCACTCCTCCAGCCCTTCACAGTATGTACATGGTGGATGTGCTGTATATGCTGCTTATTGTTAACTTATGTGCCTCGTTTGCTTGCTTCCTCATCTTTTGACACTCAAAGATTCCAAAAACATTTATCTAGATTCATAACTGAATTCTGGAACCCTCTTCCACTAAAACTACTTAGCTTAGATATTTCACACGCAGAAAAAACCCCTGACAAGACAAACTTCTCATTTTCTCTAACGCTATTGTTTTCAGTTTATACATTTCTATTATATCTCCTGCTTTGCCCCTGATAGCGTTTTAAATGCTACAAGGTCTTGTTTACTTCAAAGACTAACATTTTTCAAGTGTTATTCCATGCAATTCATCATGTTTACTTAAAATACATTTAGTAAAACATAAAACATAACAAAATTAGTCTCAGTTATTTAAAAGTGTAGAGCTGTAAACTACTACATCACAGAAAGAAATCTCAATTAAGCAGAATTGCCATCCACATTAAGCAGTAGTCATTGCCATTAAGTATCATTGGACTTAAATTGTTCCCAGAGAGACGTACTGATTAAGCGGACTTCCTAGTTTAAGTGTATCTCAATTAAATAGAATGTGCTGCATCAGCATTTCATTTTATGAATGCTCTGAGAAGGCATTTGATTAGAATTTTGAAATGGTTTGTGTGATTACTATCATTATTGAAAATTTAGATGGGAATGCAAAAAGAACTTACGGGAATCAGTATTTATGGCAATTAGGAACCTACCTCTTGGGTCCTTAAACAATGACCAGTTGAAGGGTTTTTTTCTGTGTTTCTATGTACTACTTTGATTCTGTGTCAACTTGGTTAGTTGTATTTAAAAGGCTCTTTAAAAAGTAAATCTAGTAAATGTGCCTGATCTTGAGGGCTTAAAAACTGATTTGCCTTTTAAAACTTTAAAATTTTTCCAAAGAGCTCTTTTTCTGTACATATAAGTTTAACATTTTAATGCTTGTTTAGAACTTTTCGGTGTCTCCTTATGTCTTTTTATCTGATCTCACTCGTTTTTAAACATCATATGGAAACACTCTGTATTTTAAGCCTGATCTGAGGTAGTCAAAAACCAGAGAGTTTCATTGTGAAATGCAATTTGCAAACAATCAATCTGTACTCCCAGAATAGGAGTAGATTTCTCTTATGCATTTTTTATAAGCATTCCTTGTAAACATTCAGGTTCATATTGAAATAATTCTCATCTGCCCAAGCCAAATAAACGTGGGATCCAGTGTAACACAAAGAGCAAATGGGGGCAACAGAATCATGTTTTCAGGAAAGAAAAATGATGATGTGGATATTTCAGTGCCATAAATGACTCATTCTGTAACTTCGATTTCACGAGACTTTTCTCTGGTGTACTTATATACTTCACAGTATCACAGTATCAACAAGGCTGGAAGAAACCTTAAAGATCATCAAGTCCAACCTATAATCTAACAGCCCATCATCTAAACCATGGTACCAAGTGCCTCATCCAACCTACTCTTGAACACCTCCAGGGTCGGTGACTCCACCACCTCCCTGGGCAGCCCATTCCAATGGTGACTCACCCTTTGTGCGAAAAATTTCTTCCTAATATCAAGTCTAAACCTCCCCTGATGGAGCTTCAGACTGTGCCCTCTTGTTCTGTCACCAGTTACCTGAGAGAAGAGACCGACCCCCGCCTGACTACACCCTCCTTTCAGGTAGTTATAGACAGCAATAAGGTCACCCCTGAGCCTCCTCTTCTCCAGGCTGAACAACCCCAGCTCCCTCAGCCGCTCCTCATAGGGCTTGTGCTCCAGCCCCTTCACCATCCTCCTTGCCCTTCTCTGGACACGTTCCAGTAACTCAACATCTTTCTTACACTGAGGGGCCCAGAACTGGACACAGCACTCAAGGTGAGGCCTAACCAGTGCCGAGTACAGGGGAAGGATAACTTCCCTAGTCCTGCTTGCCACACCATTCCTGATGCAGGTCAGGATGCCATTGGCCTTCTTGGCCTCCTGGGCACACTGCTGGCTCATGTCAAGTCTCCCACCCACCAGCACTCCCAAGTCTCTCTCTGTCTGCCCACTCTCCAGCCACTCCGACCCCAGCTTATAGCTCTGCATGGGGTTATTGCGACCAAAGTGTAAGACCTGACACTTGGACTTGTTGAATCTCATCCCATTGGAATCTGCCCATCTCTCCAGTCTGTCCAGATCCTTCTTCAGGGCCCTCCTACCCTCCAACAGATCGACACCGGCTCCGAGCTTGGTGTCATCTGCAAACTTACTAATGAAGGGCTCAATGCCATCATCAAGGTCATCAATAAAGATATTAAACAGAACAGGGCCCAGCACCGATCCCTGGGGCACACCACTAATGACTGGTCTCCAACCGGATGTGTCACCATTCACAACCACTCTCTGGGCTTGGCCATTCAGCCAGTTCCTCACCCAGCATAGAATGCTTCTGTCAAATCCCCAGGCTGCCAGCTTCTCCAGGAGTATAGTATGAGAGACTATGTTGAAGGCGTTACTGAAGTCCAGGCATACTACATCCACAGCCTTCCTCTCATCCACCAGCTGAGTTACTTGGTCATAAAAGGAGATCGGGTTAGTCAGGCAAGACCTACCCCTCCTAAAACCATGCTAGCTGGGCCTTATCCCCTGGTCATCCTGCATGATTGCACCTAGGATTAACTGCTCCATTACTTTTCCTGGTACCGAGGTCAGGCTAATAGATCTGTAATTACCTGGATCATCTTTCCAGCCCTTCTTGTGGATGGGTGTCACATTGGCCAGCATCCACTTATCCAGGACTTCACCTGTGAGGCAAGACTGCTGATAAATGATGGAGAGCGGTGTAGCAAGCTCATCTGCCAGCTCTCTCATCACTCTAGGGTGGACCCCATCTGGTCCCATGGACTTATAAGGATCCAAACAGTAAGTCTCTAACTTCTTCCTCCTGGAATACAGGGGGATTACATCAAACTCTGAGGCAAAGGAGGCATTGAGTACCTCTGCCTTCCCCTCATCTGCAATGACTATATTTCTCTCCACATCCAATAAGGAGTGGAGGTTGTTATTGCCCCTTTTTTACCATTAATATATTTATAGAAAGACTTCTTATTGTCCTTCACAGATGTGGCCAGTTTAAGTTCGAGCTGGGCTTTTGCCCAGCTTATACTTATATTATACTTTTATACTTATACTACTTATACTGATATACTTGTGATATACTTCGTTTATGGCAATAGAAGTGAAAAGAAACCCACTTTTGGAGAATGTACTTAATATGAGAAAGAACTGAGAAAATGCTGCATGTTGTAAATGTCTCTGTATATCATCTAGCCAAAGCAGAAAAAGACTATGAAACCTTACAATGTTTGCCCATGAGTTTGTGTAAGCCTGACCATCTTTTGAAAGTTACTGACAGTCTACTCTGATGAGATAATCAGAATAAAAGGATGAACACTGAAGATGTTTTATGCCTCCCCTCTGTATCCGGGCACTGCTCTGATCTTTTCATATACAATCATGTCCCACCTGCAGAGATGAAGTCTGAGTCACCTTTGAAAATGGAAGTCCACTTATCCACTAATGCAAGAAGGAATTTATCTGCTTAATTCCCATTAGCATTAATGGGTGTTACATGCCTAATACTACTCAACATTGGTGAGAAATACACCTTAAATTTTCAACTGCTAGAAATAGCAACCTCTGCAACCACACATAAGAGATTATAAATAAAGAAACAATAGAAACAAAGCAGGCTCCTAAGAGGTACCAGCAGTGCATATGTAGAAACAGACAATTTTCCCCTCAGCAAGCTTCTCTGCTTAAATCATTTTAGTAAATAAATATTTAACAAGCGACAGAACTTAATTGATGTTTATATTTACACGGCAGTTAATTTATATTCTGCTAAAGCTGAATCCTCCATCCACAATAATGCTTTATATCCCTCTGTGATGGCAGACACCCAAACAGCACAGTTGTGTTTTTGAAGAAAACCATAACAACAACAAAAAAGCACTACTCCAAATACTATATAAGTCATTACAATTTTTTCCCTCTCTTCAGCTGTCAGATGCATTGCATTATATTATCAGATGGATAGATCTAGTGTTATTTCAACATTTGCCGTTCTACAACAACAAATGGAAAACATATAAGAAAGCTTTGGTAACAAATCTTTCTTAATATGTATGTGAAGTAGACAGTTAGTCCAAGAAAAAATATAACTGATGACAGATTTTATTTCAATCTGCTGGTGCTTATTAAGATGTCTACAAAGAAGAAAGCTGTATCTGAATACATCTCTTTCTGCAAACAAAGGGAACTTTTAATTGCTTTAATCAGCATTTGCTTTGTCTTTGCAGTGACATCGAAAAACAAGTCAGGTACAACCAGTAAATGTTTTCTAAAGGAAATTTGTAAGCAGACGCTTCAGATGAATTTATTATTTGTGTCTAGAACATGGTTAAATCTGTGTTACAGGTGCAACATCATTCAAAATCCTTAAATTTGCTATATAAAACAGATTTGTACTTGATTTTATTTTATATCATTTTAGCATGTGGAAAAATAAGCCAACATAAATCTGATCAAACTCCTTTCTCACGAAACCCTACAGCAAGTGCTGTAGAAGCTATATCAGATTTTAGAAATCACAGCACAGCCCAAGGAAACAAGCTGCATGTTGACAAAGGCGTGCAGCTAAAAAGATAATAATTTGAAAAAATCCATGTCAGCCAATAAGGTTTAGAGAAAGTGATCCATTTTTTCTTTCAGCTCATAAGATCTTGATTTTATATCCTGATATGCCTGTAGCTCAGTCCTTCTCATCAGAAAGAAGGGCCAAAAAATTCCCTTCCTACTATAAAAAGAATAAAAGAAACCCTACCCCCAAATTTCTCTTGAGCTGGAAATGGGAGTTAATGCTTTCACACAGTAATATTCAGCACTTTCCAGATCAAATCCCACAAGGGAATCATTTTTTAAAATTTCTAGACTGGTTAGACAAAGGCATGATCCTGTTATAAGGATGGACTATTCACCTATCGGGAGGAATAACAGAAGGGGTAAGGTTGGAAGGGACCTCAGTTAGAAATCTTGTCCATCCTCTCTGCTAAAGCAGGGTCTGTCCAGAGCCTGTTGCACAGGATTGCATCCAGATGATTCTTGAACACCTCCAGTGAGGGAGACTCCACTACCTCTCTGGGCAATCTGTCCCAGTGCTTGGTCACCCTCACAACTTCCTCATATTCAGATGGAACTTCCTGTGCATCAGTCTCTGCCCGTTGCCTCGTGTCTTATTCCTTGGCACCACTGAGAAGAGCCTGGCTCAATCTTGATGCCTTCTTAAATTCAAAAAGGGAAAGTGCCAGATTCTAGGACCTAGGATGAAGTAACACTGGATAATCATACAGACTGGAGAATGAGATGCTGGAAAGCAGTGCCAGGACCTGGGGATCCTGGTCAACAGCAAGTGGAATATGAATCAACAGTGCCCTGGCAGCCAAGAGGGCCAACTATGTCCTGGGGGGCATCAGGCAAAACATCACCAGCTGGTCAAGGGAGGTGATTCTCCTGCTCTGGTCTGCACTGGTGCAGCCTCACCTTGAATACTGCGTGCAGTTTGGGGCACTCTCTGTTAGAGAGTTCAAAGGAGGGTAAGGAAGATGGTGAAGAGGACCTTGAGCTGTATGAGGAGTTGTAGCCGTTTGAAAAGGGCTTTGGAGGGGGGAAGAGTGTAAGAAACCCACTTACCTGTTCATAAAATTCAGTTTCCCTTAAAAAGCTGGGATCAAGGCAGGGCAGGGAGGATCGCCCTAGCTGTGCCCTGGGGCTCCCCAGGATCGGGCCGGGATTAGGGAAGGAAGGGGCTGCTCTACCTGTGCCCCGCCATTCCCAGGACGGGGATCGGGGTGGCCCTGCTCCAGCCCACCTTCCCCAGAGCTGGGGGAGGCTGTTCTCAGCGCGGGCTGCCCCCGTCCCCTGCTGTCTCGGGAGTGGGGCCGGGGCTGGCGCTGATCCCCATGTGATGGGGAGGTGGTGGTGCCACTCCGCAGCCCCTGGTGGCGAGGGGCAGGCGCTGGGATGGCCCCCGGTCCTGCTTCACCGCCCTGCCCCCCCTTCCTGCATGGTTGCAGGGGAAGCCCCGGGGCAGGGCGGGGCGGTGAGCGGGATGCACGATCATCCCCTTGGTCCCAGGCACAGGTGGTGGCCCCGGGCCGGCCTCGGCCGGGAACCTGAGTGCAGCTGCCACTTTTGGACAGTGATGGGGGGGCCAGCCCTGGCATCGTGCTGGCATTGGGGCGTCTCTAAGATGCCGCGGCTGTGAAAACTAAGATGGCACATGGGACCTGAACCTCGTGGTTCATTGGCGAGAAAACACCAGAAACAAGGCGGGGCTCAGCTCCGCTGGACCAATGGAAAGACAGTTTGGCCCGGAAGAAGGCAACGAGATCCACACGAGAACAAGAAGGCTTAAAAGCTGAGGACAACAGCCCGCGCTCCTCTCTTCGGCTCTCGACCCAGGGGCAAAGACCACAGCTGCTCTCCTCCTCAGCCACAGGCCTCACAACGCGATTTCACCCATTTCTCCCGGCAAGCAAGTAACTCTTTGGGGAGGTGGTGGGACGGAGTTGTTTTCACTTCTTTTTGTGTTTTTCAGAGGACCTGGAAGGGCCGGGGAGTGATACCAGCAGAGCGGGAGGGAGAGAGAGAAACAGCTTTTCCTACCCTTCCCTCCTGTTTTCTTCAGCTAGCCATCTAGCTGAGGGAACAGTTCCCTTTCTTTGTTTGTTTTTTCCCTTATGTGTTTTTTTTTTTTTTTCCCTGCATGTCAAGTGTTTCTCTGTGTAATTTTGGGGTGCCTTTGGGTTATCCCTTCTTCCCTAATTTAAACTCCCTGTAATAAACTGTTCACCTGCTGCAAACTCTGTTCAGTTTTCCGTCACCTTTATTGAACCTGCCCCTAGGCGATAAAAGGTGGTTTAAACCACCACAGGAGTGTATGAGGTCACTTTAGTGATTTACCTTTAGGGCTAACTTCTCCTGATCACCTCCTTGTCATCCATGTGGGTAGAGACTGCTTCTGGAATGAGGAGTTCCATCTCCTTTCTGGGTATTGAGCTGAGGCTAACTGGACAGTAATTCCCTGGGTCCTCCTTCTTGCCCTTTTTGAAGACTGAAGTCACATTTGCTTTCTTCCAGTCCTCAGGCACCTCTCCTGAACACCATGACCTTTCAAATATGATCATGTGCAACCTTGCTATGGTGTCTGCCAGCTTTCTCAACACATGTGGATACATCCTTTCAGGGCCCATGGACTTGTGGATATTACATTATCTTTAGCTTTCCTAGGCATGGTTTCACCTAGTGTGTCAGCATTTATTTGCTCTTGTAAACACAGAACTCTTGTCCATCATGGAGGAAGGTAGGAGGCAGCTGAGATTTATGCCTTTGCCCCTTTCTGCAACTGAAATGTGATTGCTTAGTGTTAAGACTCATAAGTGGTTCCTAACTATGGTCCTGCAGAACATTCCCAGGTATGTCAAGCATGGTCAGTATCTGAAAGCCTCTGTCAAGTTATGTCTCCTACTGCATACAGGTTACGTTTGCAGTGATACGTTTTTTAAATGCATACTGATTTTAAATGCCTTTGGGCACTGAATTCCTTTAACAGACCTCAGTATATGCAGTGATTGTTGCACTATCATTGTATACTCTGTGTTAGATCAGTAGCAGGCTAAGTGAACATTTAGTTTCTGTGTAACCTGCATGACTGTCTTTCTTTAATATAAATACATATGCCAAAATGCTTTTAGTGGAATGTCTTCAGTATACAGTAGGACAAAAGGCTTCACCAGCAGGTGAAGCAGGTCTTATTCCCAGCATATTGCTGATCTTAGTGTCATGGCGTCTCTCAGACTGCCAAGTAAAGAAACTGGATTGAGAAGAAACTGACTTTAATTTAGCTCTTCTTGGTCTTTCTTTCTTTGGATGCAAAAATTTTCTCAACCTTACCTGAGAAAATCAGCTAATCCTATTTTCAAGATGCAGCAAGGACCAGGAAATACCTCCTCACCTCTTCACAGTCACTGAGGATGGCTCTTTGCCTACCATGTGACATCCCTCAATACACAGCCAAAATGCCCTGGTCTAGCATGCTGTTTCTATGGTCCAACCTCAACATTTAACCGAGGTTTGTGATTTTCCAAGGCTTGCTGTATCTTCAACAAACGTGAAGAGAAATAAACTTCTTCAGAAAAGACCTGGAAGAAAGAGATTAATGTAGATGTTCGGAATCACCTTCTTAAGAAGAATGTGGATCCCATCTCTTTCTCCCTATTTAGGAAGACCAGCTGGGGCTTGGCTTGTCTCTTAGGCACTTAATACTAGAAAAAGTGCAGTGATGCCTCAGAGAACAGCTTGGTTCCCAGAAAAAACACCAAGCTCTTATAATACAGGTCATTATTAGATAAAACTAATCAACAGAAATAATTTTGGTGGAAAAATCAATGTCAAAGTTGTGCTGATTTCAACAGGGCCAGTATTTCATCCTATGTGATTTGAAACTAGCCACAAAATGGACATTGCTGTTCTACTGACATTGGAACTATCATTTTATCCCTAAATCAGACAGTAAACCTTTCACTTGCTATGTACAAGATGGACAGACTCATATAGAAATAACCCTTCAAGAATAAACACCCTTTATAAATCACTGAAGAATTTGGGCAGACTTTAATCACTAGCACAGACTGACAGGCCATTTCTTTGACACTTACACACAATTTTGAAAATCAGCCAGAACTGACAGGTGTAAAATTTCTGTTCTCCTGTTATACACAATAATTCAGTAGTAAATGATTATATGTGGCATATCGTTTATATATACATATACATATATACATATGTATATCTTCAAAGATATTCTGGAAGTTACTGATGTCCAGTAATGGAGAAATATAGTAAACATCTGTGCTCAAATAAAGCAATAAAAGAAAATTTAAGATATTTAAGTTTTTAGCAACATTAGTATATTTTCTCTTTTAACTTTTCTATATTATTACATGATTTAGTGCCATCAGTAGATATAAAAAATGAAGAAAAAGAGAAAAAAATAATGACTGTCCCACCATTTGTATGAAAAAACCATCAGAAATCTTAATTCTGAAAACCTTTACAAGCAAAGCTGTATTTATGAAATTTATTCAGGAAGCATATGATTATATGTTGGATCGCAGTCAAATCAGCAATGTATAATGTAGTGGTCATTCAGAAAATGGTAGTTCTAAGCAAATAACAAAGAATTCTGGGCAAATTGTCCGGTACTCCAACATTCACCTCCTTCTCAAACTTCTCAAACCCCTGCAAAGTTATTAGGGACCATTCACGACAGTTCTTCTCTCACCCTCAATTTAATAAAGTACTGAAATTGTGGATTATTATTTTTATTTTATTGGCATTTTAATTTTTACAAATCATAATTGCATGATCAACATTTTGCATGATTGCATGATTGCATGATTTGCATGACTGATGAGAGAAACCAAAGGGATTGATGAATGCTTGATTTTTTTTTTAGTACAAGCTACTGACCAAATTCCCTACGCACATCCAAACATGCTTGTCAAATAACAGAATTTATAATTAGCAGAACATTTCAACTGAAAAAAAATCTCCTTACTTATACCAGTATTTCTCACAAACATTGAATTTGTGCCTGCTTCCAAAACAAAGTCTAGGCAAAAGCCCTTGTAAAAGCCTGACAAAGGGATCAAGATAGAAAGTCCTGCTGAACTCACCGTCGAGCTGTTGAATCCAAGTTCCCTTGCTGAAAATGTCATGGTATCAAAAACAACTGTCTGCTTTGGGCACTTTTCTTGGGACATCAACTGACATATTTTTGCTCTAATATTCTACCTCAGTTTCCCAGCCATTAAAATGGGTGAAATGAGAATGTTTTATGCTGGTATTCGAACTATTTTCAATAGGAAAATCAAGTCCATTCATTTCAAACATCATATAGTGGTTACTGTTCCATACAGGGTGGGTTGTATCAGACCTTGGGGCCAGAATTTCAAGTCTCTGTTTCTAGACATGGTACTGAAAGTGTGTTTATGTTTTAATAAAACACGATTTTTGTTGTGTCAATGCCCTGTAGCATGTGCAGTATGATTATTAAATTGTGAAAACTACTATTATTTTTAATAAATTGATAAAATGGAGAAAATAATAGCAAAAGCCTTCATAGTTGTCATAAACATGCCATAAACTCTATTTTGTTTAACAGAAGTACACATTAGCTTCAATTGTGTCAAAAATATTTACCTAATCACAGGCTTTTAATAGTTTTTTGGGTTTTTTTGTTCTCATCTAATAACTAAAGTATTCATTATCCAACCAACCATTGGATATACTCTTGTTGTGGTTTAGATTTTCTTGTTGAATTTTTTCCATGCCACCATGTGTTTTTGAAGAAGGCCATGGGTGGAGGAGCAGGGGAGCAGGCAAAGGGAAGGGAGAATTTTCACAGTGCTGGGTTTGAAGCACATCAGAAGTTGCCTTGGCTTCACGTGGTGATGCCATCCAAAAGAGAATTCCTCAAAGCAAAATATCACAGGAACTAGTGAGAACTTAAGGGAATAAAGCCTGCCAGTAGTTCTGGTTTCCTCTCTGGCTGGACACTGAGAGGAGGTTGCTGCACTGGCATGCCCACCACTCTGTCACAGACGCTGGTAGAGCTCCCCAATCTGGCCTGCTGCCACCCAGAGCCACTGCTCCATACCTCCCACCTTCCATGGTTCCCGTTTTGGGCAGGAGCTATCTCATCCATTGCAGCTGCAAGCCAGGGCAATCCCCTTTATGTGTGGTGAGCCCCACCACTCCACACAGACCTGGCTGTGCTGGCAACAGAGAAGCCACTGTCTCCCACTGATTGAAACCATGGCCAACACCACTCCGTGCAGATCCCCTGCCACTGCCTCAGCACTGTGTGGCACCTGCAGGACCTGACTTTTTTTGTTCCCACCACTGCCACCATTGTTGTCACTTCCATGTGGCGGCTGCCCTTGTGACCATGTCAAGACTGTATTGCTGCATCAGTAGTACAGAAGTGAAGGAGGAAATTTGGGGTGATGTTTTTCTCTGTTAATGTTTGGTTGTTGTTTTGTTCTGTCTTGTTTTCTGTTTTAGTAAAACGGTTATTCTTTTTATATATATATACTTGAAGGTCTCATAATTTCAACTTTACAATAATTTGTAGGGAGGAGTTTTTATTCCATCAGGGGTCCTGCCTCCTGGCACATATTGACTATAAAACCAAGTCATCTCTGAAAGAGTAAATCATACAAAAGGTGGGCAGGTTAAGTTTCATGTGTCACTTACCTGAATATCTGATTTTTTAAAAATCAGAATACTAAAGACACTTGCATATTTGTACGTGAAGTCCAGAAGTGTAGTTGTTCAACTGATGTTAAATGTCTAAAATTCCACAATAGGTTAAATATTTTCATTAGATAAGACTTTTTGTCAATAAACATTGGTAACAAAGGAGAAAACAGTCCTTTTTCTAATTCCATATTTTAAGATAAAGCTGAAGGATTAAAATAAGAAAAACAACCGTGTTATCATCCTATTATTATGAAACTTATCTCAGTTACATTGAACTATAATAAATAAATGAAAAGAAAAATAATCTACTTACTTGGAATCAGTGTCATACAATACTTTGTATAAAAATAAAAAAAAAGCATTAAGGATAGAAATCCTGAAATTACTATTATGCTAAATATCTAACAAGTATCAGTTGAAAAATGCTAGCTATTAGTTAGATAAACCAAAATATATGAAGAAAAACAGAGGAGGATAACATTTCAAACCTCACTTAATTTTATTTATTTAATCTTGTCTCAGGCACCTATAATATTTAAGTGTTACACAATTACCACAGTACAAAGCACTAAAAACGCTGAAACAAAATTAAAAAAACTCAGATATCTAGTCAAGACAGCATAAATCAAACCTCCTATCAAAAGAAATCAACTGTTCACAGGTACAAAGAATAGGAAAACAGAGAATAGCAAGAATGAATTATATAGTGGAAAGGGCAAAGAGCGGCCAAGAATAAGCCATCCCAAATCACAACGACTGTTTTTACAGCACTGAAGGTGTTCACAGTACTTTAGATACAAAACCAAACCCTGTGTAACTTTATAGCAGCAGATTTCATGCACAAATACTTGTCAACTCTTTAAGAACAGCAAGAGGAGGGGACAGGATACCCAAATAAAGTTAAGCATAGATAAAACCCACACAACATACAGTAAACGCTAGCCCATTCTGTTTGGTATATTTACCTTTTAAGAACGAGACTATAAGCATGGAATGAGGTCAGTAAAGGATTTCATTTTTTTAAGGATGACACATATAATACATAACCCAGATAATCTTCTCACAGACATTTGAGAATTGACCACAAGGCAAATAAGCCTTGCAGCACAGCAGTAGCAACTAGCTCATTCCTCTCTAGAAGTACAAATGAGAGGCAGGTTCTGTATGAGCTGCACCTTCTAAGTCAAGGAGCTGTGTTCAGGGTCAGACTGTGACAAGGTTGGGTTTGGTAAAGGACAAAGACAGATATAGTCCCTAACCTTTAGCAGTGTCTCGAGAATAAAAATCACATTAGGTACCTGAGATATTTTCCTTTCTCAAAGTGAGATACCCTGAACACTTAAAGTTGGTTAAGTGAGAAACACTAGTGACAAATGTTAAAATTTGATGCCTTCTTTAAGTTGAGATTTCTCCCTGGTGACTTTGGAAAGGCACTTTGACACCCAAAAATCCACATTGCAAAAATGATTTTTGAAGGAAAATTCCTCCATATTTTTTTTTGAACAAGAATTTAATTATGTCTTTCCTTCTTATTAAAAGAAAAATTATCTTTGTGTAGCCATCATCATAGCACTCTTCTCAAAACTATTTCTCACAGATAAGCACTTCAGCTTGTTTGGGTACATCTACACAATTAGAGACCCAATGAAACTTAAATAGAGAAAAGTTCCATTTCTGAAATTAAAAGAAATTTTAGGCAAGAACTAGGGCATCATAGTGTGCCTCCTGCTGTTCTTGGAATATAGTAAATCAAAGAGGCCACTGACCAAAAAAATATTTCCAAGAGTGTTGTTTTGATCTAATTTCTTTCCGAGTCTCAGTTTAGGTGCTTAAAACTAATCTTTGAAATTGTACTGCTCTAAAACTACAGTCAGCCAGGGTGAAACATGTCTATGCACCTGCAGTGGCACACATGTATCTGCATTCTACTGTAATCTCTGTTATCAGCTTAGACAAAATCATTGAGCAAATCACATTATTAATGTCTCCTATCATTACTTAGTTTAGGTGTTATGACTACTCATCACCACTGAGAGGACAGAAAAAGTGAAGATTTGGCAGCTGTGGATGGCAGACAGGCTTTCTTGAATTTAGATGCTGTAGTAACTGTGACTAAGTATCCTGAATTATGTCTACCTTTATTCATAATTTACAAAATAGAGAATTGATACAAAGCTATACAAAGATGTGTAAAGAGGTGTGTGATGATAAGGAAGCCAAAAAGTACTAAATCCATGTCACATACTATTATAATTTCATGAATAGTAGTTAGATACTGACCATTATCCACCTGTTTCTCACAGCCTTTTCTTAACTACTTCAGGGGATCTTAGTTTCTGATGAGCTTGATCTAACTTTCACCCTATCTTGAGTCAAGTTTCAGGCTCTGAATCAAACTTAAAAACAATACCAGGTCAAATATCTTTCTATGATGCCATTTCTCTATTGGTTTAGCAAATGAGGCACTTTCCTTGACACTGAAAAATTAAAATTAGGCAATAAGAAATTGTTGTCTGTCTCAGCAATGAGATATTGAGATCAGTCATGAGGGCATACAACAATTGCATCAGTGTAAAGCAGAGGAAGAGGTGAAAAAAACTCTAGACCCTGAATTTTTAATTAACTCCTAAAAGTTTGCTACCATTTTTACTTTGGTCTCCTGTCTAAATGCACCATCACACAAGCAAAGAAATAAATAGAGAAGACATTTAAATGACAGCAAAAAAGGAAAAGAACAAAGCTCCACAACAGCCATGGAAATCTATCTCTTTCTTGGAATGGATGAGAATAAGTACTATGTTAAAACCAGTATCTCCAACAATGCTATGCATATGAGGATTGCTTAGATTGCACTGTCTAAAACTGGTCTTCTAAAAATCCAGGAACTTCATGCACGGAGTATTACCATATTCTTGGCAAATCTCTACACAAGGTTAGGACTGAGGTAAAAACGCCTATTAATGCTCACCAGATCCTTCATGCAGATAATCTGTACTGAATACTTCTCCTGATATGAACAATACACCTTTATTACTGACTTGGTGACCTATTGAGTAATGCAAGTGTGCTATGCAAAGATACAGCCTTAAATTAATATTTGTACTTTTTTTTGGTTTTGCTAGATGATTTTTATTTTGTTCAGTATAAAGCCATATCTTTAATCCTGAAAAGGCCTTGTTACATGATTCTACATTATACAATGAGATTGTTTAATTTGTTAAATTGGGTAATATTATTTTGCCCATCTGGTAAATCGCTTTGGGGTTTGCAGAAGAAACAGACACATTTATTTCAACTGTTGGATGTTAGTCTCTGCATGAAGTCACAGTAATTATATCTTTCAGTACGTCCCTGTCCAAGCACACAACATGTGTGTGCAAATAAAATGGAATTTAAATTTGGCCTTTAACTCTTGGCTCTGGCATGTTGGATTACTTACTTTATGTCAGTCCTGTGTACATGATACAGATCTGCATTCTGGTATCACTAGTTCAGTCTGAATCAGTGTTTGTTTTACCACCTGGCAAAAGCAATAACTCTTACAGCTGTCCAGATAGATACAAATCGCACCTGAAATATTCGGAAGGAATCCTAAGATGGTTAGCTGGCACCCAGAGGGGAAACTGTAGTGCTCTTGGTCCTTTCTTCTATCTAGACCTGAACACTGAGAAAAACAATATTTACAACTGAGTTTCCAAACTGCCTAACTTTTCAGTTGTGTGTTTTTTATATGTTAAATATGGTTCAGAAGATTAAAGACTTTGTTTTAGGCAAAGAAAGGAAATAATGTTTCCTGTCCCATTTGCCAAGCTAAGTGAACAACTGTTCCAGCACAATTAGAATTGTTAATTGATTTGAAAACATAGGGCTTTGAAGGTGGAAAACTGCTGACATTATTTCAATGGGGAAATGCACTCCTGAGAGAGAGAGCACTGCAGTACAATTTCTCTCCTTGTTTTGTTGAATATACATCTATAAAAACACTGTGAATCATGCAGTAAAAACTGCTGTGCTGATATCATAAATCTCTGATAATAAAAATTTCATTGTTGAAACAATAAAATAGACTTTTATTATAACACAGAGTATCCACCTAAACATTGTCCTTTTAGCTTCTTTGAGTTAAATGTATGCACAGTTTTACAGTCTATAAACAGATCTGGAATAAAAGTTAATAAATGTCAAAATTTGCATTTCAAAAAATTCTTGCTGCATTTTAGGGAAGATCAATCTATGAACCTTTCAACATTATGTCAAATGAAATGCTAATTGTACCTTTAGGAATTTCAGAGACAGTGACAAGAAACTAAATGCTCTGTTCCTTTGCATCAGCAAGTCGAGGATAATTGTATATCTACTCTTGTGAACTTCTAAGAAAAAAA
Organism: Serilophus lunatus; assembly: GCA_013399895.1. Classification (NCBI taxonomy): domain Eukaryota; kingdom Metazoa; phylum Chordata; class Aves; order Passeriformes; family Eurylaimidae; genus Serilophus; species Serilophus lunatus. Next base: position 779,032 of record VXBA01005295.1, on the reverse strand, counting down.
GAGAAATGCTAAGGAAAAAGGTTCGTCTATTCTGTAACTCAGGAGAGCAAACTCCTTCAGCCACCCTTCATCAATCTACCTTCAAATAAATTGTGTTAACATGTTGACAATGGACAAATCACACAGAGCTACATTTATTCATTTTATAATAGGTTTGTCAAATGAACTTCAGTTGGAGATTTAAGAGTGAGAAACATTTCCATCCAGGAACAAATGGACTTTTTCTGTCCAAGTTACTAGAATGATTTGCAGCATAAATTTTTTTTAGGGAACAACTATCTTTCTCTCCCCTCCCCAAATATTAGTAAAGTACTACTTCTTTGAAGGCTAAAACCACTAAATACATAAAGAAGATGCATAAGAGGCTTTTTATATCCTCTGTAGATAAATCCATAATGCATCCCTTGTTTTGTTTGGGAATCAATCTTAGCAGTTTATCTCTAAGCAGTACAAATTGTATGCCATAGTGGTAAGTGCAAGAACACACTCATGCAATAAGGAAAACTAGCTGAAAAGCAGCACCTAATTCAGGTTTGCAACATTTTGTCTGGTATTATCTACCCTCACTATTTGAATATATTTCCTACAGCTACACTAAGACTGTTGAAACATTCACTTACTGTGTGGAAATTGAGAGACAAAATAAACCCAAGGAAATGTTTATGCTCATGTTAACTTATTCAGTCAGCTTTATCCTGCTCAGGCCTGGACTAGGCATCGTCTAACTCTCTATATGCTTTTATAACAAACAGTCTGTGGCTTCCAAAACAGAGGCCAGTCTCATCCTGCCTTTCTGGCTTACGTCTATAGGCCTACATTTGTGTATTTTAGGTCATTCAGTGTAAAAACATTCAAAACCTATTTCATTTAGAAGTTATATAACTCAGCCACACTTCAGATCTAGAATTCATATTAGTGAAACTACTTCTATTTGTGTTTTCACCATATTTCTGAAAAGGAAGCCGCAGTTCCTTCAGCTAAATATTTGAGCCAGATCCTGTTATTACTAAAGTTGAAGGCAATTTTGTCTTTGCTATGAATAGGAATTAGGTGGGGTCCTTGTGTAGGTCTACAAGAATACGTAATGACTGACATATTTTTAATTTACAGTAAGCAAATGTGAAATTATGTGTTCAGAAGTGATGCATTTAAGTAATTTCAGCCTGATGTAGTCTCTCACTGCTACAACACAAACTATTCACTGGTTTGGATTTGCTATCCATCAATTTTCTTACAAAAATGCTAATCTCTGCCATGTCCATGCTATATTATAGCTGGAAAATCAGAAAATTAGAAATTAAAGAATATAAGAAACATATAAGAAAAAATGTGGTGTAATCTGCATAATTCATCACATACTTCATGCACTAAATAGCTATCCCATGTAGCAAACAACATTATACTACGAATTTTTGGGATAAATGTATTTAAGTATACCTGTAAATTTTTTAACCATAATTGCAATTCAAAATGAATGGATTCAGGCAATTCACTGGGGCCCTTTCTTCACCAATATATTTTTCACAACTATAAAATTTGCAATGAGGTGGATTTTTATTTTCATTTCACTTCATACCTACCTAAAAAAAAGAACAGATAGGAAACAGAACTTTCTTAACCATGATGCTCATCTTTTTTCTTTTTTTTTTTAAGAGTCAAAACTGCAGGCTAATAAAGACCATTTAAAATAAAAGGGACCATTACTCCTCAGTTTTATATGAGCTTACATGCTTTCATTGTGCAAAGTGTGTTATTAATTTAACATGCCAGATTCATAGGTTTCTGCAATATCAGGTTTGATGTATTCATTATCGGCACTCAGTACATTAATTCACGCTGAAGTCCGGTAAATCAAAATTATACCATCTGGCTTCCTGTTCTTAATGATGAATTTGATGTAGGGGTGATTAAGATTGTTAGGCTTTTGAATTTTAATGTAAAAATTAGGGGATTAAAAAGGCATTTAGAAATGACCAATAGTTAGAATAAACTTACTGACAGGATCTAATTTGTGTACTTGCTAGTAAAGCTCCATTTTAATTAGCAGCCACAGTCTTTCAGCACAAGCTCAAAGAGACAGAAGTTTAGTGATTAAGAAGATGAAGCTGTTAAATTGATAAATTGACCTTGAAATACTTGTAACTATGTGGGATGGCCTAGTCGTTGTATGGTTGGTGTGTTGTGCTACCACATGGGGGAAAGAGTTTTGCAATTGACCCTAGTAATTCTGTCTTTTTAGATGATGGAACAGCTGGCATGGGACAAATCACAGAGGTGACCCTTTCAATGTCTAAATTCAATTGCTCAATTCATAAGCAAACAAATTCCATTATTATTCAACATTTGCTGGCAGATAGCCTGAAATACCACCTCAGTTCTTCAACATCTTACTCACTACCTTTGCCAGAGAGAGGTGCTAAAACAAGGTAGAAACGATAATGGGGTTGAAACGACATCATAAGGTGAATGATGACCTGTCAACTTCCATTGAGAGCAGAACAGTCAGGGACAAATTTGGCTCTCACTTGTCAAATGTTCTTGACAGTGGCCAAGCAGTCAAATCTTTGACAAGACAACTCCATTGTACCTATGATATTTTATTAATCTAAAACAAAGACATTACATATAGTTGCATGGAAATTTCTAAGAATCTTTAACAAAACAGATAAAATATATAAGAGCTATAACATGCAAGGGGAAGATAGCTCTGCTTAGAGTGGTTGAGCTTGTTAGAGCGGTATGACAACATGTGGAATCATATTAGAGACAACAAGCTAAGTCAACTCAAATTCATACACATAGAAAAACTGAAATTAAAAAAAAAAAAGCTATTGCTCGCGTGTTTTGGTAAAGTTCCACATTTGCCTTATTTGAGGCATCTAAGAGAAATGTGATAATATGTTAAATCTCAACTTTCCTTTAAAATTGCTAAAGGTAGTCACTAATATTGGCACACTGTGGCAGGTATAACTTACGAGAGAAAACGAGTACATTTGTACATATCAACAATATGAAGGATTCTTATTCCTTGGCAAGTCAGGGAATATTTTAAGTCTTATATTTTAGAGGAAATCGAATCTTGACTAACCACTGCAATTTATGTCATTTTAAATAAGATATATTTGAATAAGTATATTTTTCATGCCCTAAAAAGACTGATGTCTTCTTTTATAAGCTCATCCTGTGACACACTTGAGTAGGTAGGTATATTGATTTTTTTTCTTTTTCTGATGGCAATGAAGTGTAAATGGAAAATATCAGACTTGGCAATCACTTAAACCATGTGAAAATTTCAGAGTGAAGGCTATTAGAGTCACTTTGTGATCTCCCTAGATGACCAAGGAAAAAAACATTTCTACATTTCTTCAGATCCTTTGTGTGACAGCTAAGGAGAATAACATTTTTTCTAATATGCCAGTTTTAGTCTCTAGTTGAGAATAACCTCAGTGCTTTCTTATGTCACTAGCTGAGAGAAGATGAAAGACCCAGCCTTGTGTAAATGGCTTTGTCTAACCATCAGTCTTTAGCTCTGCATGGCAGCTGTACTATTGACATTAGCTTGTGCACTGGGTGAAATTGAAGTGAGTTAAATGTGACCTTGGCTTAGTTGTTGAAGTAGAAATGAACTCTACTGGGAGTGAAAAAAAATAAGACCAGTTTCTCTAACTTCATTTTTTCTTTAATGAGTTTAACAGCACTCTTAGGATTTGATACATTTTATAAAAAAGCTTTTATTTCCTTTTCTATTATACAGTGAGTAATCACCATTAGTAAGGTTAGCTTGCCCTTTTAGTATAAAATCCTGATTTTAGGTGTTTATATCCCAATTACTATAAAAAGCAGATCTCTCTCAAAAAAAAAATCTACTGTCTTTTCTCTCTGTTGTCTGCTGTACCATTTCACAAAAACCTATTACCACACTTATTAATTATAGTTAAAGCATTAAAAAACCTGCCCAGTGCTTCTAATGACTTTGCATTGTCTTTCGGTTACACTGAAATTAACTGAACTACTCGTTGGTAAATCATATGCTCATGTAAGAAACATGCAGATAAGTGAGGATGGTTTGGAGTCAGCCCAGGATCTTCATCTTGTTTATGTCCTGTGTTTCTTCTGTGTGTACATGACAACATGAAATATCTGGAGATGGGCACAAGAACCAAGAGCAACTAGCCACATTCTCATCCAGGTGTTCAGCTCACTGTGTATAGGGGTTCAGCTGGGGATCATAGAATTATAGAATGGTTTGTTGGAAGGTACCTTAAAGGCCATCTAGTTTCAACCTCCTCTGCCACGGTGTGAAACCCTGGATTTGAATCTCACTTCATTAATCATTTGAGCCAGAACAAACCAGCTAATACGTGAGAGCATGCATGCGTGTGTGTGTGTGTGCGTGCGCGTGTGTGTGTTTGTGTGTGTGTACATGTGGCAGAGCCAGAAACCTGCAGCCACATGGTTAGGACCAAAGCACATGTTCAGGCCTGTGCTATGAATGCACCTGCTCATAGAGCACATGGTCTGCAGCCAGGACGGACGAGTCCATGGAGAAGCACATGGCGCAGAACCATGTGGCTGCCTGTCAATCAAGGCAGGCCTTGGCAGCCTGCCCACACCACACCTCCTAGAGCTCCTGTTTGCCTGTAGCATCTCCCACTCTAGCAGGGAGGGCAGTGAGTGGTCAGTGGACCTGATATCCAGCCTGGAGGGAGTGGCCATGGTAGCCGAACCATATTTAAGCAGCTGCACAGGCCATCTATTTTTAGGGTGTTCAGCTGCCTGTTTGGAGACCTGGGGGGGGATGTGTGACTTTTGGTGGTAACTGTTTTTCTGTCTTTTTAATTTTTTTTTATAGTTTTTTTCTTCACTCTTTTGATCTCTTTTCTTCCTCTACTCTTTTGCTTCTCTTGTGGGTAACTTAAAACCAATGAATAGTATTTCACGAAATCATATGGGGTTGGTTGCTTTTGTGTAATGCTTTGCCTTAGTTGTGTGTTATCCTAGAACTTTTGTCAAAACATTTACTTTCTCAGTAAATTAAAAGAGATGCCCCTAGAGAAAGTGTGGTACTGTGTTCTCATAATGTGAATTTGTAGATAATAATGAAACAAAGCCTTTAAAATCTTCTAAAATCTTAAAGGCTTTTCATTTGAGCTTATATGGCTTCGAAGCTGGGCTGTTACCATGGGCAGGGATGCCATGCACTAGATCAGTTTGCTATGGTCCCCATCCAGCCAGGCATCGAACATCTTCAGGGATGGAGCATTCACAAGTTCTCTGGGCAGCCTGTTCCAGTGCCTTACCACCCTCATATTAAAGAATTTTCTCCTAACATCTAAACTATATCTCTGCTCTCTTAGCTTAAAAATATTCCCCCTTGCCCAATTGCTGTTTGCCCATGCAAAAAGTCAATCTCCCTCTTTTTTATAAGCCCATTTTAAGTTCTGGAAAACCACCATGGGATTTCCACAGAACCTTCTCTTTCTCCATGCTAAAAACCCCCAGCTCTCTCAGCCTGTCTGTGTAGGAGAGGTGATCCAGTACTCTGATTAGCTTTGAGATCCTCCTCTGTATGCAAACTAACAGGTCCACGTCTTTCTTATGACAACCGCAGAGCTGGATGCAGTACTCCGGGTGGGGTCTCATGAGAGCAGAGTACATGGGGAGAAACACTGCTGAAGGCTCCAAGTGCACATTGCTATCTTATCATTCACCTTCTCCTCAGCGCTACTGTTAATGACATTTTTCCAGTCTGTTCGTTTGTCTGGGATTGCAACAGCAGCACGCTGCACTTGGACTTTTTGAACTTCATGACGTTATCACGGTCCCACTTCTCAAGTTTCCCCAAATCCCACTGGATGACATTCCTTCTTTCTGTTGCGTCTACTGCATTTCTCAGCTTCGCATCTTTTGTAAATTTGCTGAGGGTGCGTGTAATCTCGTTGTCTATGTCATTGATAAAGATTTTAAAGAGCACTGGTCCCAGAACAGAGCCCTGAGGATAACCCATTTGTTCACTGTCCTCCCGCTCCACAAAGAGCCATTGACCATATCTCTCTGGCTGCGTCCATCCAGATAGTTCCTTATCCACCAAATAGTCCACCCTTCAAACACAAGAGTATCCAGTTTGGAGATAAGGATGTTGCGTGGGACTGTGTCAAAGGTCTTACAGAAATCTAAGTAGATTACATTGGTTGAACTGTTTTTGACTGTTGCAGTTGCGCCATCACAGAAGGTTACCAGGTTGGTCAGGCACAGTTTGCCCTTAGTGAAGTCATGTTGATTGTCCTTGTCTTGTACAGGATAGGCCCTAGTACTGCTTCCACGACCATATGTTCCACGGTCTTCTCAGGAACAGAGGTGAAGCTCACCACCTGTAGTTCTTCCTGGATCTTCCTTTATCCTGCATTTAAAACTAAGAGTGGAGTTTCCCTTTTTCAAGTCACTTGATCACCGTGACTTTTCATACAGGATGGAGTGTGAGTTGTCAAACAGCCAGTTCCCTGAGGACCCTGGGATGCATGTCATCAGGTCCCAGAGACTTGTGCCTATTCAGTTTCATCAGATGGTCTCAAACCTGCTCTTTCCTAGGTGGACCTGCTCTTTGGTGGGAAGGACTTTGTTCCCCCCCATCCCCTACCTGGATGTTCAGGGACTTGAGAGATCATAAGGAAGCCTGACCGGCATTGAAGATTCAAGTGAAGATCTTGCTGACTGCCTTACACTTCTCCATATCTGTTGTCATTAAAGATGTACTGGACTATGGACATCAGTTACTCCCACCAGCCCATAAGGTAATCAAAGAGAAGTGTAAACCTTACGTTTGCTATAGAGCTGATAAACAACAAAACAAACAGAAATGTTTTATAGAGGAAATGTTTTCAGAGGAAGCTGCAGAGTTGACTGGAGAACTGGAAGATGAGCCTTTCTGAGGCTCTGTGACCCCAATACAGGAGAAAGGAGGTCAGAACCCTTCAGAGAAAGAGCCAGCCATAGAGAAACAAATCTTTCCCTACCTTCTTGACTGCTGCTCAGAGATCTCAGCTCCGCTGCTCAGGCTGCAGGCAGAATGTTCAGATCTTGGATAATCTAGTCCTGGGTGCAGCAGTTCCAAGCCCAAGCACACCTCTGCATGAAGAGCAGCTTGTTCTTGGTGGGAGACCTACAGCAAAAATACAATGAAAACAGTTTGGGGAGATTAGGCATGGGGTTGGATGCAGCTATTTATCAAAAGACTATCCATTTCTTCTGGACATTTTAGAAAGCATTTTTTTCCCAGAAGGTGAACTTTGGTGAACTTGTGAAGAGAATTGAACAGTATAATAACATAAACTACCTGAAGTATTCTTTAAAGTAATCAAAATGGTAACTAAAAAAAAATAAAAAACCGGCATAAACCAAATAGCTTTCACTTGTTTTTAATGTAGATACATGCAGAATCCTGTTAATTTCAATGAAATCTCTCCCAAGAAAGAATTTAGTCCTTAACAAAATTTCCTTATTTGATTTGATATCTTTAACCCTTTAGTTAAGGGGTTTGTGTCCAATAAAACACTATTTTCCTGATACCATTTCCACATCAATCAAACAATTTTTACACAATTACATTTCCCAAACATTCTTATATGGCCCTAGTTTCAGTTTCTTACAATTTACTGCTTATAAGCAATGGGTCAAAGGTTTATGTGATATACTCCACTACGCATAGATTTTCTGTATTGCTGTTTGAAAATTGAAAATCTTTCTTTTCATCTTCAGTGTCTTTCTCTTATATTTTTCTGTATTATGTTACAGCCATATATCTGTCCTTGGTCTTAGCTTTTCCAAGTGCTCTGTATTTTAGTGTCCACCTAGTTCATTTTGACTTATTTTCCAGTTTTGTGCAGTCATCAAATTTCAGCCCGTTACTGCACATTCTGTGTTTCAGGTTACTTTTATATAAGGTGAATAAAATCTGTCTTAATAGTGTAACTTTGGCCTTATACTTGTCTGATACTTTCTTCATTCACAACTGTTAGAACTTATAACTACCCTTTATAATTTATATGTCAATACTTGGGACGTTAATGTAACATACTGCCAGTACCATGGATCACCAGGCCTGCAGCAAACTTCTCTTGAATTCTGAAAAAAACTTTGTTAGAAACTCTAGTGAAAATTCTTCAACAGTTTTTGTGTATTTTAATCCATTTGAATTTCAAGACTTTTTTTCCTTGTTGTTGCAAACTAAGCAAAATTCTGTAGTTGTCATAGTTTCTTTTTGTTGAATTTAATTAAGTTCATAAGACTTCGGGATTAGAGGATTATATCACAATAAAATCCTTTGAAAAAATCATGAATAAGTGAAATTGTTAGTATTTTCAGAAGGTTAAAAATCATATGCAGGGTCAGTTTTATGTTTTTAAAGAAAAGCTGTCAGGCAACAGAAATTGGAGATTGGAAATTGCAGCCATTTCAAGCATCCCGTAGGTATGCAGTGCAACACTAGGATATTCTAGACTGCAGAGAAAATGCCTGTTAATGTCAGTTTCATCCTTAAAAAAAGCACGTGGCCAGATGTAGAGACACAGATAACAACCTGGAATGCCAAAAGCGTCTCCAGTACACAGAACAGAGAATATATGGCTGTGTGAATTAATGAGCATTTTCTCAGTATTGCCAAAAGAATACACATTTCCATAACTCATGAAAGCACATGGCAAATGAACCAATTAATGATAGAACAGAACTATAGAACAGCCCAGGTTTGAAAGGAACTTGAAAGATCTTCTGGTCCAACCTGTCATGGGAAAGGGAGCTTAGCATCCTGTCTAATTGTACTTCCAGAAGTGAGTACTTCCAGTGACTCATTGTTCTCACCTTAAAAATTTTTCTTTCTTGTATCAAAATGAAACCTCTCCTGGTGTAATTTGAACCTGTTTCCTCTTGTCTTCTTCTTTCTTGTATCAAAATGAAACCTCTCCTGGTGAAATTTGAACCTGTTTCCTCTTGCCTTCTTCTTTCTTGTATCAAAATGAAACCTCTCCTGGTGAAATTTGAACCTGTTTCCTCTTGTCTTCTTCATGTGGTTCTTTGTGAATACAGCCTCCATCTTTATAGCTGCCCTTTAAATCCTAGAATACTATGAAAACATCACCTTGAGTCTTCTATTTGCCAAAGGGAGAGGACTAAACTACTTCAGTCTTTCCTCATAGCACAGATTCTCCAGCCTTTCGATGTGGCCTTTATTTGAATTCTCTCCAGTCCACCTCTTTCTTGAACCATGGGGACCCAATCCTGACAGAGTTGAAAAATCAGAAACAAATGGTGATAAGTATTTCTTCAGAGGAGAAAGAGTAAAGATTACATTTTGGACTCGTTCCTTTTTTCCTTTTTTTGATGGCGATCCAATGCTTTCTATGTCTTCTTATGGTTAGAATTGCGTAGCAAAGTCTTCAGTTTTACATACACTACTAGTGACCACTGGTCACTTTATTGAGCAGAGAAAAGCACTGAACTTAAGAAACACATAACTTAGAAGTATTATTAGGTAAATAGCCATTCATATGGTATTAAGATACAAATGCACTTCTGAATGGTTCTGAAATTCATACATGTAGCCTTGTACAGCATTAGAAAATCCACATAATTAATTGATGTCTTTCCCTTTCAAAGTATTTGGTTCACCTTTCATCTTACAAGCCAAGCTTTCTAGATTTTAGCTAGATCACTTCTTAAATATGTGCTACTTTGCCCTTTTCAATTCCAAGGAGATTATAAATAAACTTCCTAAAGGTTTCCCTATCTCTTCTGGGACGCTTCATCAAATGTGTACCTTCTGGTCCTTTAGTTTTGTCAGTCTTTAAATGTTCTAATTTCTAGGTCACCTCTTCTGGCACGATCTTGAGTTTCTTCAGTATGCTTTCCACCTCTGCTGTTAAATTTATGTCTGTTTCTGGCATCTGTTCCCAATCCTCCTTTGTGAACACTGAGGCTCAGAATTCATTAAAATTTTTAGCAATGCTTACCTAGGCTGTCAATAAATTACTTCCACTGTCTTTTCGAGGCCTTATTTTTTCTTTCATTGATGTCTTGCTTTTATTAGTCAATTTACCCTAATTCTATCCTGTTCTCACCTTTCTTTTACAACAACATAACTCAGAAGTCACTCCGTTAAAAATTATTATAGGAGAAAGTAAATCAACCAAATACAACTTTTTTTTTTTTTTAAATCTTGCTTCTCTTTTTTCTCCATGTTGTAGCCTACTTTGTGTTCATTTTGAAATCTTCCTTGGCTCCCAACTTAATGTAAACAAGTGAATTTCCTTTAGACAGATCACTTCTCTAATGCTTCCTGAAGATGTTAGGCCTTCCAAAGATATAGCAGCTTAGATTCTAATATACTCTGTACTTGGTGAATTATTTTAATTCATGCAAATTTATTGTAAAACCATATAAAAAGCTATTGAAACACTTGTCCTTGTCCGAATATTGACATTTATCTGACACTGTATCAATGAAGCTGTTCTAGGCTGGTTTCCATTTCCTTCGTCCCTTTGTTTGTTAGGATTTTTGAAGGAAAATACATAAATGAAAAATCGATTCAAAAATTTGCATTGTTGTGAGAGGAATCTTCGAGTTCACTGAAAACTGAATGCATATATTGCCTATTAGTAACAGCTGCAAACCAACTTAACTATGGTTTATCTATGCAAGAGTTTTAAATTATGTGAACTAAATGTTAAAGATAGCATTAATGTTCAAATAATTTCAATAAAATCAGTACAGTTTTGTGCATGAATGCTTTTATGTCTGTTTTAAAATGCTGTAGATCAATTAAGATTGAACCAATGGAATCGTACAACTCTTTCTAAAACAATAACTCTTTCTAAACAATACCTAAAAAAATATGAGTATTTGTACTTTTCATTTTAAGGCCATCTATAATTCTAGATGCAGTTGTATACCACAGTCATTAATGCTTTTGACACTCTGATAAATCTGGAGCTATAATAATTATTACTATTGATATTATCTTTGCTATGCTTCTTGAATTTGCATACACATATAGTAGAAAAACCTATGAGTGTCTCATTATTTTCAAAAATTTTCATCTTTACCTGTTTTTTTTCTCTCTTCAAGTATTGTGATTCTTTTTCTTTCTTTTCCACCCCTTCTCCCAGACGTTTTGTTGTCTGTTTTGTTGTTTGATATTATTGTCACCTTGTCCACCCATATGCTTCTTCAAGCTATCTCTTTCCTCATTTTTGACAGTGCCTGTATAATGTTTCTCACACACCTGGTTTCTTTCCTATATACTGACTTTAGCCCACCCTCATGTTTCTGTGTATCCTCTTAGCATCTGGTAGATCACTGCCTGTTTGAGGAGCTTCCTATTCAGAAAGCAACTTTTCTGCTGCAGTGTTGTGAAACTCCAGGTAGACTGGGGAGAAGCTACAGTAGAAAATAATTGTTATTCAGTGACTGGTGCACTAATTCTGTACATAGTGAAAGAACCTATTGTTATGCATATACTCATGGGGTTAGTATGAGGGTTTCTGAAGAAACCTTCAGTTCAAATTTTCAGTTAAAATCTCATTCTTAATGTTACACCACTATAATCTTTGAATTTAATAAAAAATAGAGTAAGTTTGAGAGTACCATTTTTATAATAATTATCTTGTTTATTTTGCACAGTACTCTTAGAATGCTTTTATTTACATACTGTCAAAACCTCAACCACCTACGACTAGTTAATAAAGACATTAAAACCATGCAGTCTTATCCAGACCAATATACCTGCCTTTTCCCTCAGTATTTTTATCTCCGCAAACAGACATACCTACTCCTTGAACATACAGATGCTTCTTGCTCTTTCCCCATCACTGTCCCACATACAACCATTTGGTTACACTGTGCTACTAGTTTAATACAATTTCTACTGGTGTAATACTGTGTTGATTCACATTTAATCTTAATATACATTACATCTTTGTATTTATGTTTGGCTTCAAGAATTTTCTTAAGTCTTACAGGAAAATACTTGCCACATATAGTACACAAATGAACCCTGTACAAACACCAAGTGCAAGAGCTTTGCAAAGTAGCATTTGGAGAAAGGGAGTCAGACAATCATTCATCAGTGCTACAAATTCTCTTTCCCATGCACCAATAACCATACAGAGTTTGCATCTCAATTTTCTTGCAAACATATTGCTTGCCGTGTGGCTTTGGTGGCTCAGCTTTGCTTTGACTCAGATGCACATCTTCCTCATTCCTTGCTCCTGGGAAGAACACTGATGCCTATCATTGCTTTGTGGTGCAGAGGGAGAGCTGGAAGCACCCTCTGTTAGTCATTGTTTGCTGGACATTAAAATCACTGACAGCTTAGAAGACTTGTTTGTCTTTGTTAAAATAACTGTTTATCTCTCATCATAAATGCTACCTTGGTCCAATACTGCAGGCACAAAAGATCTAAATTCCATCTGTGTGATCATCCTTGACAGGTCGATACACCTCCTGCCCTCTGAGGAGTGGAGTAAGCACAAAAATGGATTCATTCACTGTTTATTTTTTCTTTTGTATTTGCACACATCATCCAGTCTGAGAGATCTAGAGGTCTGGTCTTCAAATTGGCGCTTATTTCATATATTTAATCCACTTTTTTCCCTCTTTAATAAGATGACCACATCTATATTCAGGTACCTTTTTGTATTTTGCTACTATGTCAATGTTTTTTCCATTACCCTATTATTTTTGCCATTCCATGACTGTAGCTAAGAATTTATCTCTGGTATAGGATGCTGTCAGCTGTTTTTTAAAATCTAAGTATAGTACATGCATTGAATGTCTCTTATCTGTCGTGGTAGAAATGTATAAAACAAAATTCATAACTTAGTTAAGTTCTTTCATTAAAAAACAGAAGGTGGCTCTGAATATTTTAATTAAAGAAATTGGATAAATTCTAATTTCTTAGGTTGCCTCTTTGTTCTCTTTAATAATTATTAATGTTAGAACTCTTTATTTCTATCTCTAAGAATTAGAAAACCTTTAGCAAACTACTTTGGAAATAATAATTAAAAAAAAGTAATTTCATTGAGATCACAGTGACAAATTTCATTTGACAGAGCATCTAAAAATATTTTACTAGTGTTATGCAAATAGCAAACATTGTTGGAAATAATTTGATGCAAACTTAGCAAGAATCCTCTTATATGGTTCACTATTACTGCTCAAGTTAATGCCTCCATATCAGGAAAATTGTGAAGTAACATCTGGATTTTTCTTGCTCTCTTGTGCTTCTAAGTTACTCCCCGTGGAAAGAAGTTACAGTAAATATGTTGTATGAGCAACACCCATGTATGTAAAAATGGAAGTGCGTTGCCAGTAGGTAAGGTCTTAAGGTATGCCCTGAAACTGGAAAATTCTCTTGGTCTAATTTTAATAAATTAATACCTTCACTGTTTTATCTTGAGTGCTTATGTGCTTTATCTAGGCCTCTGGAGACTGTGGACTTCTACACAGTCCTCACTGTTTTGGCTGCTAATGCACTCCACTGATGTGGTACACGCTTGATCTGCTATGGATGCTGAAAAAAAATTCAACTATATTTATTCTGTTACTACTCATTTAAAAGCTGTTGGAGGCAATGGAGCTACATGGGAGTAAATCCGACACAAGTGAAAGGAATCAGACCCATCATTCTACTGAATATTCTATTGAACTATTGCAAATGACATCCACAGTTGAACCAAAGATAACCACATTTTGTAGTGATATAATATTATTACATTTTTGAGTGGGGCATGCTCCTTGCACCCAAATGCCAGAACTATTACTGAGAAAGGCTTCTTGATGTGGAAGGAAAGATGAGGTGATAGGAGGGAGCAAGGAGAACAATATAACGCAATTGTAAGGAGAGACAGAAGAGCATACTGTGGTAAAATTGGAGCCAGAAGGTGTCATGATGAAGAGAAGAGAAATAGTAATAATTTGCATTTGTGCAGCACCTTTTAGTCAAGAATATCAACACACTTTGCAGCTTAGCCCAGGTCTATCTGTTGTTATAAATAAGTACTATTAACCCGTCTTATGTTTTGCATGTGGAAAACTGTAAGTGGCTTCCCTGAAGAGCAAATCCACAAGGAGCTGAACACACTGTTCTGACCCCTAACAGATATCCAATAAAACACGCTTCTTTGAAGGATGTGGAAACATAAATAAAATAATAAAAAATAGAAGAAACAAAATGATGTGATGAGCCAGGAATACAGCCTTCACCCTAGACTTTCATGAAAAGCTGTGTTTGTTCTGTCTTTGTTGCCTTTACTGTACAGCCATAACTCCCAGCACTACTGGGATTTGACTTCTAAGGTTTACTTTGATATTTCATTATGGAATGCAATGACTAGAGGAACAGACAAGGAAGACAATTACTTCTAACCTACATTCTTACTTTTCTTGCACAGTGACTATCCACGAGCAAATAATTTAGTTTTAACAGTCAGGTCCTTGAGTTCTAACTCAAAATAATGGCTATCAACATGAATATTGGGGAGTATGTACAGAATATAGACCTCCAGAAAAGTATTTATGTTCACTGGGAATCTCATTAGTGTTCACTAAGAGTCCAGAGTCAGAATGTTCTGTTTTAAGGACAAAATATGATTTTTTAAATTGGAGATGCAAGATATATCAAAGAAATAAGAATTTTTATTACTAAAAAATATACGTATGAGATAGAAAAAAAATTTGAATTTAAAAGAAATTAAAATACCAAGGGAAAACCCACAGAAGAAAACCAATAATCACTTCCCAAACCAAAACTCAAAAACACACACCAATCCCACCCACACCAGACAAAACAAAGAAAACAGAACCAAACCCCCCTTTTCAGTTTAAGTGTCCAAAAATACGGTTGGTTGAAGTAAACAGCAGGGGGCGATAGCAGCCGCGGGAGGTAACGATGATGATGATGAATGGGGGTGTGCACACATTGTCTGCCACTGGCTGGTCTCTGGAAAGCGCTGTGGGAGTGGAGAGACGGCCGCTGGTGACGGGAAGAGGCCTAGGAGCTCATCAAACGAACCACCAAACTCGTGACAGGAAAGCAGCAGGTCTGAAGCAGAAGTGGCAGCTGCAGCTAAAGGAACTGGCGAAGCACACGGTAGATTCAAGATCGCGAGTGCTGGAACCCTAGGCGCCGAACAAGCACCTTCTCCCACGGGCTCCGAACGCAAGAGAGACAAAGGCTGAGGACTCCTGTGGTTATATAGAGTCCCCAGGTCCTCCCAGGATTCCCTGTCTTTAGCGCCTGCGTACTTTCTTCCAGCCCGCCCCAAGAGGGACGTACCTGTGCCTCACTGGACTCCCATTGGTCCCTCCTGCCCCGGTCCTGCCCCAGATTTGCCTCAGCTTTGCCTCCAAAGCCCCGCTGGGCGAAGCCACGTGCCAAAGGAACAGTGCCCCCCCCACACTGCCTGCCGCTGCCCCTGCCCCTGCCCCTGCCGAGCAAGGCCGTGGCTGCTGCTAAGGGCGGGGGGCCATCTCCAGGCCCCGGAGGCCGAGCCGCGAGCCACCATGCCAAGCACCCGTCCGGTTTTGGTGGCTCTGCGAGGTCCTGGGGGCTAGAGTCCCCCCTCCTCCTGGAGCCTAGCGAGCGCCATGCCCAGCCTCAGCTGCAGGTCCGACCCGCCAGCGGCTCTGCTGCCCCGCCGCCGCTTGCCGCTGTGCCGGCACCACAGGTCGCCAGGCCCCACTGGCATCGCCGGCCCCCACGGTGGGGGGAAGAGAGGGGGGAAAAGCAGGCTGGGGGAGAGTTGAGGGAGGGAAAGACTTTTTTTTAATCTCATTTATAAAGGAAGAAGTTTTAAAAAACCAATCTGCTAACCCATGACACAGAATTTGCCTCAGAAATTTGCCTTGGTGTCCTTTCTTTCAAAGAATTGAAGACAATGCAGCCTTTTCTTTCTGGATGCAACGGGTAGCAAGTACAATTTCATCTTACAGTTTAATGGCTGAAGGATTCACCAGGGAGGCAAGAATCTTAACTCACTCACTGCTTCAGTTTGAGGAGATTCAGGATAATGATGCCAGGATTGTTATTTTGTCTTATAAGCACAAGCATCCGGACATCATTTTCAAAGAAATCAAGAAAGATACATTCTCATCTTTTCCCTAAAGGATTTCTTTCTTAGTTATAGAGCTATCACATTAATCTGTTGGCCTAAGTAGTAGATTGAAGCCTGACTCAACAAAGAATAGAAGAGGAAGCTATAGGAGCAACAAAATATCCAAAGTGGGTCTGCTATTTATGGAAACATTTATTTTATCATCAACAAAAACACGTCAGGAGTCTTCCTCCTTCCTTCTCCACCTAATTCTTTTCTTGTCCTATGACTATTTCTGAAGTTTTTTGCTTCCATAGTAAAATGAAATGCTGAATCTACTGCCTTTGTTTAAGGGGAAAGAAAATCTGATGAGAACCAGGAACAGCCATCTGTGAATGAGTGTAGCAATATGAGCTTGTCACACAAAAACAAAAGGGTAACTTGATTAATGCTTAAGAAGCTCAGCTCAAAGTTGCATCACTCACTTTCCCAGAAAAAGCCTTAACCAGGAGTACTGAGACTACTGTGAGTGGGAATGTTCTCTGCCTTCCAGTTCTGTATTTCTTGGGTGTTGTAAATGATTTGGTAACTGAAACAGAACAATGTATGTTAAAAAAAAAAAAAAAAAGTAAAAAAAAAAAAGCATGTTTGTGAACATTGTCATTTATGGTAGTGTGCCATTTATACATTAACTCATGACTATAAATATCAGAGGGTCAGAATACTGATCTAATCAATGCACTTCCTTAAAATATGTGTTTATGGAGAATTCTTTGATTCCTTCTGAAACAGCAAACCTCAGGTCTTGGGTATAAGTGGTTCATAATTTTGTTGTAAGCTAACATCATTTTCTGTATTGCCAGGAAAATTTGTTCCATAGATTACAGCGTATTTTGGGCTTGCGTATGGTTGCTGGTATCTTTTTATGACTCTGTGCAGAGCAAAGCATTCACTGGAAGGTCTAAAATTTGCCTCAGATCCACATTTAAATAAGGAGGTAAGAGTGTTATATTGGAATCAAGACTGCCCAATGCAGTCCTGTGGGGTTTTTGTGGGTTAGAATATTTTGGCCCACCCAGAAATCTAACTCAAAAATTGCCATCGAAAGTATTGGGGAACAAAACTTAAAAGAAGAACAAGAGAATAAGAAAATGTCAAGACCAGCATCTGGATGCTTTTGCATGCAGTTGAAGACATCCACCTCTTTAATATAATATACCTCAATCTGGACATATACCTCATCTATGTATAAGGCTTTTTGTAGGAAAAAACCCGGTAGAATCTGTAGGAGATAGATTGATATGATATCTTGAAAAACATCCTTCCATAACAGCAGAGAACAGAAAACACTTCTGCAGTGATGTACAGATAAAACAAGGGTTATGGGTTGTCAATGTGAACTGATAAATTTTCCTTCCAAAAATAAAAACAAATTATAAGAATGAACATGAAATCACTTGCATAAAAGTAAAACATATGGACTTTAGTTGGTGGAACTGATCTGAATGCAACTGAGATTACAATCCAGCTTCATGTTCTCTTTCTACGATCAGATCTTATCTAACTGTAGGAGCTACACAGGACTTTAATATGATCAGTAATTAAACAGTGAAGTAAACTTTAATAGTGAAAGAATACAGCAACCTTACTAGCACTTCTCTCTTTGTTTGATGAGTATTATAGAAACAACAATCTTGAGCCTTAGTTCCAGTGAGGATAGTATGTATGAAATCTGACTTGCCACATCTTACAGAAAATTTTCTGCATGGTGACCTTTTGCCAAAACAAATTGTATGAAGTTGCTAGCGTTTGCAGGTAGTTGGCAGTTTGCTGTCCAAAGCAAATATAAGAAACTCAATGTGCAGTGACAGTTATGAAAACTGTTGTGTCTAAACAAACTAATCAGAACGCAGTTCCTGAGACATAATGCTATATAAACTATTTGTTTAAAGAGTGAGCTTAAGAAAAGAAGTATTGCATAACTCAGTCTTAAAAATGGAAGAATCTGCTTAAATATGATAACATGGTTCTTCTAAATATATGTTGAAAAAATCGTATATTGATATATGTTTAAATACACATGTATACAGTAATGCCTTATGTGTTGTTAGGATGACAACATGGGAAAAATCATGTCCATGATTCAGGCATTTCTCATTAACTAGGACAAGATTTTTTGAAAATTTTGATGGGTTTAATGCTTTGGGGTAGTACTAGTATTTTAATTAAAATGAATGATGTATTGTACTGGCAGAAGTCCCAGTAAGATCTAAATGACTTATAGACCATTTACTAGTATAACAAGTGAAGATCTCCCCGATATCCCATTTATTTTCAGTAAAAAGCTTACAATGGGTTCTCAATATTTTAGTTTTCCCAAAAGTCCATCCCAATTTTTCATAGAGAAGCAACGAAGTTGGGTATAAATCAGTATTTTCTACTATATTCACAACTTCAGTGCAGGCACTCAGTCTTAGTGTGTCATCCACACTCCATTTACAATTTCAAACTTCTTTCAGCTTGTGGATCTCACAGATTTTCCAGAAGCAGTATGAATCCTCCTGTCAGCAATTCTGCTGGCAATAGTCTTGGTTTCTTTATTTGCCTTTCCCAGATCAAAAGTTGAGAGCCACCTATCTCTTCATTAGTTGGTGAAGAGCCAGACACTACAACTGGATGATAACTCATCCAACCTGTTTTAGACAGCATCTTAGGCTGAAATGAATCACTCTCCAAAGACACCTATCATTTTCACTGTGAATATAGGTGAGGTTACTAACAAACATAAGTGGAGAAGAATCCCACCAATGGCAACAAAGCCATTAAAAGAAGCCAGATGTTTTTTTTTAAGTACCTGATTGTTTAAGTTGCTAAATTTACACACGAAGTAGTCTCATCTGACATTATTCATTGTTTATTTCAGTTTAAATGACAGTAAAATGTGATCATAACCATATGAGCATGTATGACTTGGATAATATCACTTTTAAATATTTTTGATGAATGTAATATAATAATTTTTAATATGATAGCTTAAAATGCTACTCTTTCTGTAAAATTCAAGAGCTTACAAAATTAAGTGTTTATGTAAATCAGCAATGCAATCCTGCAACATCCGTGTCTCCAAGAAAGTCATTGAGTCAATGTGATCATTCTTACAATCAAGCACTTTGTATAAATATAATATAAATTATTGAGCCCTGTATTCTTGCCATTTTATTTTAAAATCAATGTTCTAAAAATATGATCTCTTAATAAGCACAGAAAAATGGGAAATCTCCACTATACTTTCTAGATCTGTTGTTAAACAGAACTTCAATTTTTAAAATTTCAGTTTAAATACCACTAAATATCCAAATTTTTCAAATTTAATATGAATGAGAATTCTGATTAAAATATTGGTACAGAGGCATTAAAGCATGCTGTTTCCAAAAATAATGTGCCTTACAGACTTTGCACCTGTGTCCATAGATCACAAGGACATGGAGCATAGACTTCGCAGATTGCAATATTTGGGCTTCCTCAGAGTCTCAGACTGAAGAGAATATTTATATTGCAAAATAAAGATGACAAGGAGAATAGTTTGAACATTGTACTAGTATACATGAACCATTCAATTCAGCTGCTAGCTCATGCCCTGCTATGGCTCTGCACAGCTTCACTAGCTCTTGCAGATAAAGCTAGGCACTGTCTGGTGACAGGTCAGTAGTGACTGTTCCTGAAAGGCAGAAATAGCAATTCTGTGCCAGGCCCAAATCCTTTCGTTTTATGTAGTCCTCCAGTACCACACAGGCCTTACTCCTTGAAAGATGAGATATAATTAATTTGAAACACCTTATTTTTTAAAAAATTAAAATGCTGCTGTAGAGAACTATAACAAAGATTTAACATAATTTTGAATACTTTGTACTGAGACACACCTATACATCAAGTGCTATGTAGTGCAGGCACACCAGTCCATTTGAGAGGAACTAGCAGTGGGGATGTCAGGCAATCTCCAATACTTGTCGGAGGATCCTTCCTGGCCTTTCTTCTTCAGATGCATCTCCTATTGTCCCTCCCAGGGTTTGAATGCTCTGGGGTGGAGAAAGGCCAGAAGTTCTGAGGATCCTTGTCTAACTGGACAGGCTGTCAAGCTATCCAGAAAAAAATTTCAAATAAAATTTAGGAATAAATTAACCAACTGACAAACCAGGAAAACAGAGACTGCAGTTTTAGAAATATTCTGAAAATCTAAACTGTTAGATATCTACACAGGAAGCAGTAGCTTGTGGGATGAACCATCATTTTTTGTTTTCGGAAAAATGAGGACATTCTGCTTATAATAGGGAAAACTATAAGACACTTCCTGCCAGAAAAAAGGCTTGAAAAATAGCTCCATAATGGCCACATTGAAACATTAAGGTAACTTCTTTCTTTGAAATCAGAGCTGTTCCTTTCATTCACTTGACCTTAAAATCAGTAGATACATCCACTCCACAGATACTTATTATAGTTTATATCTCTTAGCAGAGAATTTCTCTTGGTAAAAGCATTGATGTTGTAGTAATATAACTCAAGGATTGCAAGTAGGTCCTTCTACAGTTTACTTGTGCAGATCAGGGATAAATCAGCACTCATATTGGTACATCATATCTTCTCTGTTCAGTCACATACTTAAACTGAAATCTACCACCAACTTATTCAGTAGATCTCACATGTAACTGTTATCTTTAAAATTGTCATGTATATGATGTAAAGCTCTAGTCCATGTAGAGAAGGTGCTTTTCAGAGCACTTTTAATCTCTTCCTTGATGTAGATAACCTTTAAAAGGCCCACCTAATTTTAAAACAGAAAACTCCCACATGTTTCTACTGAATTTCTAACAGAGTATCTAGTAAAGAGATGACTCCTACAACAGAAAACCCAAAGATATCCAGGGCTCATATAATGCAAGAGAAATAATGGAGTTGAATCTAGTGGAGAACTGAGATATACAATGTTAGTGTTTTATCTAAGTATCTTGTAACCACATCAAAATGAGTTTTCAAGCTTTAAACATTCAAGATACAGCCTTCCCACCGCCTCCAATAACAACTCTGTAGGGAGAAATCAGTCTGAACAGTTTTGGTTTCTGTGCGACACAAAAGAAACCAGATATCCATATTACTCTAAAGTGGCACTTCAAGGCTGGTGAAAAAAACCCCAACAGTCTGATTCCTTAAAGTCAGAGAAAAGCTACTTCAATTGAGGAAAATGGTGGCACTCAGTTAGGTTGATCACAGCTGGTTACTTCTTATAGATGTATCAGCAATTATTGTATTGATCGGTTGTCAACTTTTCTAATTCGAGGAGAATTATTTGACTTCAGGGAAGCACTACATTTCTTGAACTGCACACTTTTTTTCTTGTGTGTGGTTCTTATTTATTTATGTTTAACACTAGCAGCTTCTACTAATCAGCTGCAGAATACAAGCAGAATTCCAGCTGGCCTTGGCAAGAGACTCTGCTGAGAAGTAACCCCAGACAGCTTCACCGTGGCAATTAAGCGCTCAGTCATTGCTAGTGTGAAAACATAAAGGCTGTTGGAGAAAAACAGACATATATCCCATCCAAACTTTTGAGGGAAGGATATTTGTGTTAATGTCACAGATTCTGTTGCTCCAAATCAATTTATTTCAACCCTGCAAGAAGGTGGCATGAACCGCAAATAGTGGTTTGTGAAATCTATTTTAACTTTTCCTAATGAAAAAATTTACCTAATAACTCTCAGGAACAAATCATGCTTACTCTTTTGATCTATACATGGCCTTGTTCATAATTTCCATGAACATTTTATGATAGGAATTAATCCAATCTTAT
Source organism: Serilophus lunatus (assembly GCA_013399895.1). NCBI lineage: Eukaryota > Metazoa > Chordata > Aves > Passeriformes > Eurylaimidae > Serilophus > Serilophus lunatus. The sequence continues at coordinate 757,105 of VXBA01005295.1, read as the reverse complement.
AGCCACACTGGATCAGCTGCTGTTGCAAGTTGCTCATGCTGTGATTCAGAATTAAGCTACAACTTAGAGGACTTTGCAATTTTTGCTGGCGCTTGTCTGTACAGCTTAAAGACTTAGGGTTAACCCTCTAAGCCTAAGTAGGAAAACATCGTTCACAGACCAAAGAATGAGGACTAAGATATGACCAAAATACTAGAGTGAATCCATGTTACTGTGTGCAATTTTGCTATCAACCTTTGTTCAGTGGAGTGTCTGACCATATTCTTATTAAGAACCTGATGGTAACCAAACAAGTTGCATTGTAGTCACTTTTATGCTTTGATTTAGGAGATGATTAATCTTGTAGACTCAAAAGAGAAGTTAACTGCAACCACTGGCAAATGTTCAACCATTGGAGACGTTTATAAATTCATATGTTTTCTGGCAGGGATCTTATATGTGTTCTAAGGGAAGGAATGGAAATGAATCCTACGAAGGTCGAAGTATTTTCCATTGTACACATTATTGATAGAAAATAGTGAAAGGGCAACAACTAAGGTCTGGTTAAGATCTTTGTATTCTGAAAATCATCTTGCAGTGGTCTGTAATACTTTAAAGTAAGTCATGGTTATGCTAGTTGGCATATAGAGCCAACAGCCCATTAGCCAGATGAAAATTGCTGCAGTATGACAGATGTTTGACTCCATTTGTGCCTGGAGGCTGGTGTAAACCAGTAATATTAGTTCTTTGCCAGCTGGATAATATTCCTACACTAGATATTATTTCTTGCTCAGGTAATGCAGTGACTGTCCATTTTTTGTTAGACACTGGAATCAGCCTAGGCAAAAGGTAATTAATCTTATAGAAACATACCAAAACACAACAACTGGAATTCATTTCACTAAAACAAGATTGAGCTTCTGGTCTCAGCTTAATTCCTTGGAGATAAATGTCCAGAAGTAAGCACTTTTATCCCTGTGGCACATTTATTAAAACTCTTAAATGAGAAGCAAGAATTGAGAATCAGCAAAAAGTCCAAATAACTAATTTGAACAATGCAGAAGTATTTTAGTTCAATACTAAGGAATATGACACAATAGGGTGGATAAAATTGTGATTAAATGTATTTGTTCTGTATTAAACACACAAGCCATTTGGTAACAATTATTTGGGACTATTTCTAAGTCATATACACTTTACTTGGAATAGCAAATTAAAACTAATAATATACATATGTTTTCTTTTATACATATAAATATCCTCAGCAAACTGCTATATTTGTATCTTGCACCTCAGGCTTTTTGTGGTCAAATACCTTTGGTAGTTACACTAAAAGGCAAAATTCTTATTAGTCACTATAGCCACCCAATTTTCACTCTAAATTCAGTAATGGCTATTTATGATATTTTTCAAACTCTTCCTTTAGTATCTGGCTGATGCAAGAAAACTTTTTGAATATCACAAACACATTCCAGCAACTCAGTTCAAAAAAATGCTGGAAACATTTTTTTTACTGAATACTGCTGTAACCAACCAATAGATAAAAACTCTTCCTCCCCCAGCAGCCATATAGATTAAATGCTTTATAAGCCTAATTTTAGGTGATACGGCTCTCAAGTTAACAAAAAAATTAACTACCATTTGCAGTCAAAAGTAGCTTGTGTTCACTGATACAGAACCACAGTTATTTTAAGGCTTCCAGGAACATGTGCAACTACATGAACTATACAATTATAAGGATGTTTTTTGGAAAGTAATATTTGAAGAGTAACAAAACTCACAGTTTATTCGACCTGCATATAAACCCATTGAAGTATAATACATTTATCATATTAAAAATGCATCATTAAAATTTAAAAGCAAGTGCAGTTACTCAATAAGCTAATGGTATATTCTGAAGACTCCACTCAAGATTGTATTGTTGAATTCCCACTGGGATAAAGAGAAAAAAAAGAGGGAGGGAACTGTAGTGACCTTGCACCAAGGTGTTACTGCCTGATCCTATGTTTCTGGTAGGCTGTGGATGAGCTCCACTCTGAGGATCTTTAAAGCACTGCATTTTCTGTGCTGTGAGTGGATGCATGCTACAACTGAGCATGAAAAAAAGCAACAGCTACTACAGAGAGATACATGAGGTGACCCTGCACCAAAGTAAGCCGAAGGCAGTCTGATGAAGGAAAGAAATTAATGCTTATCAGTGGGAAAACGTTAAAATTGGATCAAGTGAAAATTTCCCCTATCGTTTGAAAGAACACACATATACATAAAATGAACTTGTATGATTCCTAAAGAGGGTAAATAAGAGAGGGGATTTCCCATTTACATAGTGCAGAATTTAGTGGGATTGGATGTGTAGGTCAGAGCTGGTTTGGCTGGGATCTTTACATCTCCCCTGTTTGAAGAATTTTCTCCTTTGATCTGAACTTAATCTGAAAAGACATTTGCCTTGTTCAAATCACTCCATGGTGTAAATGGACCCAAGTATAGTAAGTGGGAAGTTGGGGGGTCCACATCCAAACTGCACCACAAGGACAATGCTAATGTAACCAAGGCATTGGACTTCAGTAGGAACCACTTTTGGGTTAGTTCCTATTGCAGACAAAACTTAAGTTGATTGATTTAGATGATTTTAAAATATTTGGTGAACCACTGGAACCTAAGGGAGTTTCTCTGTTCATGTCATATTTTTGAAGTCAAGAAAAGTAGATCTGGGCTGGAGAGAAAGGGCACAAACTGATAGTGGTAGGCTAGTTATCAGGCAGCTGCATTCCTTTCAGAAAAACAAATGGAGCTAAAAGACTTCATGGACTTAAAAACTGCATTTTAGTTCAGCCTGTGCTCAAAGTATTGGATATTTAAATGCTCCTGGGTTTTCAAGGTCTACTTTATTTAAGAAAGAACTGCAAGCATGTAGTCAGTTTAGTACCAGGTAACATCCATGGTCTTATTCACAGATAGTATTTATAAATAATCACAGAATAATTTAGCTTGGAAAAGACTTGTAAGATCAAGTCCAGCTGTTAAGCTAGCACCACTGAGTCCACCTCTAAACCATGTTCCACATCTACACGCTTTTAAATTCCCCCAGGGATAAGGACGCCACACACCTAGGCAGCCCTTTCCAATGCTTGACCACCCTTTTAAGGAATAAATTTCTCCTAATATCCAATTTAAACCTCTCTTCACAACTTGAGGCCATTTCGACTTGTTCCATATCTTGTTACTTGGCAGAAGAGACTAACCCCAACTTGCTACAACATTGTAGAGAGTAATTAGATCTCCTCTGAGACTCCATTTCTCGCACCTCGTGTTCAGTCTCTGTCAACCGGCACTCCCAGGTCCTTTTCAGCTAGGCAGCTTCCCAGCCACTCAACCCCAAGTCTGTAGCACTGCATGGTGTTGTTGTGACCCAAAGGCAGGACCTAGCACTTTGCCTTGTTGAATCTCATACAATTGGCCTCAGCTCATTGATCTTGCTGTTCAGATTCCTCTGTGGAACATTTCCTACTCTTAAGCAGATCCACATTTCTGCCCAACATGGTGTCATTTGTGAACTGACTGAAGGTACACTCAATCCCCTCAAAAAAGTCATCAGTATTCACCCCAATACCAAACCCTAGCAAACTCCACTTGTGACCAGCCACCAGCTGGCTGTGACTTCATTCACCATCTTGGCCTGGCCATGCAGCTGTTCTTTTACCCAGAGAAGAGTATATCCATTCATAAACCCATGCCAGCTGGACATGATCTCATGGTTGTCCTGTATGTGCCATGTGATGGCATTCAACACGAGTGGCTCTGTGACCTTCCTCAGCACCAGGGTGAGAGTGCTTTATTCTTCTCAGGATCCTCCTTCAGCCCCTTCTTGGAGACGGGAATCACAGTTTCTAACTTCCAGTAAACTGAGGCCTCCTCAGTTAGGCAGGACTGCTGGTAAATGACTAAAAGTGGCTCAGTAAGTACTTATGACAGTTCCCTTAGCATTTCATGCAGCCCCATAGACTTGTGTGTGGTAGCAGGTTGCTGACCATTTTCCATTGGATTATGGGAGCTTCATTCTGTTCCCCATCCCTGTCTTCCAGCTCAGTGGGCTGGGAAGGCCAAAAACAACTAGTCTGACTATTAAAGTCCGAGACAAAGAAGATATTAAGTACCTCAACCTTTCCTTCACCCTTTGTCATTATCTTTCCTCTTGCATCCATAAGAGGATGGAGATTTTCCTTAGTCCTCCTTTTATTTCTCACCTATTTATTTACAGAAGCACTTTTTGTTTTCTACATCAGCTGCCAGATTGAGTTCTGGTTGGGCTTTGGATCAACTGATTTCTTCCTGCATAGCTTCATAGCACCCTTGTAGTCCTCCTGAGTGGCTGTCCCTTCTTCCAAAAGTCATAAACTCTCTTTTTTCTCCCTGAGTTCCAGACGAAGCTCTCTGTTCAGCCAGAACAGTCTTTTTACCCATTGGCTCATCTTTCGGTACATGGGGACGGCCTGCTCCTGTACTTTTAAGAATTTCTTCTTGAAGAATGTCCAGCATTCTTGGACTCCTTTGCCCTTCAGGGCTTCTTCCCAAGGGATTCTGTCAACCAGATTCCTAAGCAGGCTAAAGTCTACTCTGTGGAAGTGGCAGTTCTGCTGACACTGCTCCTTACGTCTCCAAGGATCAAAAACTCGTACCATTTTGTGATTTCAGTGCCCAAGTTGACCTCTGTTACATTACTCATCAGTCCTTCTCTGTTTGCAAACTCTAGGTCCAGTGGAGCACCTTCTCCAGTTAGCTCAGTCACCAACTGTGTCTAGAAGGTATCTTCCACACACTTCAGGAACCTCCTAATGAAGTAGCCAGCTATAAAAAGAACAGAAATATTTTTATCTTTTTCTCATTTTTTTAGTTGGCATCCAATAAAAAAGGGAAAAATAAATGCCACTGTTGACAAAAAGGAAGTAAAGAAAAAAAAAGTAAAGAATTTTAAAATATTGCTTCAATCCTTCTGCTGCAGATTATTTGGCATTTTGTTAGTAATCAATGAGATTTTATGACCCCGTCCCAATATTAGTTCAGAAAGAGTTGCAATATTTGTAAGGCAGCATGAAATGTGAAAGATCTCTGAAACACTACACTTCCACAGCTTCCAGATAGACTTAAATACTGGGGCATTGCAGTGGAAGTCAGAAGCCCCAGTGGGAAATCTAAAAGGAGCTTTTGGCAAAAAAAGGGCACAGGATTGTGGGTGGGACTGTTCATGGATGATGAAAAAATTGCATCATTCTTCTTCTTCTTCTGAAACAACTATCTTCTGTGAGAGATAAAGGGTTTTTCGGGTCCTATTCCTTCAAACACACCTCAAGAGGAATGTGCAAAAGTAGCAAATTAAGCGCAGAAATACATTATTCATGTATACGTATGTATGCATTACAGAAACTGCTCCTTCACTGAGAAAAGATTTGTCTTGGAATTGATATGGATATACACTTCCTGAATGTAGGCCACAAAGCATCAGATTATATTGCTTACAGCACCATCACACTGTGTAAAGAGACAAAACTGAGACAAGCATCACAGACTAAAATCATACTGCTCAAAAGCAGTGTGCTAACTGCTGCTTAACATAAAAACATAACCTGAAAGCCTGCAAATAAAAATATTTTTGAGGTGCAAGTTCCTTAAACATAGTTGGCATGTGTACCCCAAACATGGAAATATCTGAGGTATACACACCTGAAGTATATATAGCCCTACAGCATAGTGACACATATGCTCTTTCTTCATATAAAAATACCATACAAGCTTGCAATATGCTTGAATATCCCATTAAACTTATACTTTTAAAAGAATACAGTTAACATATCTAGAAGCAGATAAACTTTAAGTCCAATTAGAAGTTGAGAAAGATGACTAAAATATTCAATATATTACATGTTTCTTGAATTTCTGGCACAGTATACTGCAAATTAACCCAGAATTCATTATCAGTTCGAAAGCTGAAACTGTCATTCATTCTCTGCCGTTCAAAGAAAAAACTTAGTTCAGTATGCTCTTAAGTTTTCTATCAAAATAAATGAAATGGTTAATTTTTCAGCATTTGATGTTCATTATTCACTGAGGAAAATTATCTGTTTTATAATTTATCATTGATGTTCTATTTATGTACCATGAGTTGTTGTCATAGTTTGTTTTTCATCTTTCAAAATTTAAAGATGAACTAGTTCTTTTGTTGTTATCCAAAAATGAAAGAAATGAAAACTTATTCTTCAGGTTCTAAATCCATATGTTTGCATTGAGAATATATTTCGCTCTTAAGAGAAGTCACCTTCACTGTGGACTTTGCTCAGCTGTGGGTTTACTGAGTAATATATATTTAGAGGAACACTACATAACTTACTGTTTGATCCAGAAAATTTGCATTGTATTTTTAATATGTTTTCCATAAAGCTACATATTCAACAGTTTTAAAATATTTTTATCAATGCTTCTTCAAGTAGAAGCAAATATTTATAGACAGATACCTTTATTCCCAACTCAGTTTTCTTAATTGCTACTCCTTTTGACTTCTGAGTCTTGTCCTTATAACTGTTAGTTGGGAAAAAAAAATCCACCAGGTGTTAAAATTCATAAACACATATAAATTTTGCAGCACATACAGAAAAAGCTGATAAATATTCTTAACACAAGTTCACTTCCATATGTTTAGACACTCTCCAGCTATAGTACTTTATGTATAGAAAGCTGAGTTTTGAGAACAATTTTGATGACATTGCAGTGCCCATTCAGGGACATAAGCATACATGGCCAGAAAAATCTTAGATATCTTAAATTATAGACTGTCCACACAGAGCCAGCAGATGTGATACAGAAAGGGCAGAAGACCACATCCTCTACAGCTGTCATTAGGACATCAAATCTTTCCTCTCATATGTGAAAAAACTCAGAGTATTCTGTCTCCCAATTGTTCTACTTTCTAAAACTGTACTGAAGAGCAATTTTGAGAAGATGCGCAAAGTTTTTAGTTGCTGAAATCCCCCTGCCAAAAATTTATGTTCATTCAAGAACAAAAAATGCCAAGATCAGCTGTGAATAAGTCTTCAAGTGACTTAATTTAAATGCATGCAAGTTCTTAACTGCATCATGCTTGTCTTATGTGTGGACCTTACGATCACAGAATCCCAAGGGTAGGGCCAGTTGTGTCCACCAAGATCATGTTTGCTACAGCCCAACTGTCTGATCACCTGTAGTATAGCAGGAGACTGCTCAGACAGGAGAGCATTAGTGGATCCATGTCTGAATTAATTTATGAAAAATTACTGGGAGATTCACCGAAATAAGAAGACAACCCGTGGGCTTATACGGCTCACTGATGTCTCACATCACTTTGTTCACTGATGAGGTGTGAGACTGGGCAGTGATTGGCAAGCAATTACTGCGACAAATGGTATTTTGAGAACAGCATTTAGAGAATAATTTTAAAGTGTTTCACATTATATTTAAGTATGGTTGATAATTGGTGATAACAATTCATGATAGCATTACCAACACACTTCTTTTCTTTAGACCCTCAAGATGTATAGGAGTTAGGCATGTAAGTGACTTGTTTCAGGAAATACAGACAAAAGTTTATGTCTCAAGCAGAAAATGAGTCGACCCCACAGGGAAAAACAATCTGTTAAGAACCCAAAACTCTTGGCAGGCAGCCTAGACCTATATCTTTTCTTAGATACAATTCTTCACAATGTGAAACTGAAGGGAAAGTTAAAGGGAATGAAAAAATCTGGATTATGATACTAAAGCTATTTATTGCAGATCCCAACTAGTTGGCTTACAGACATCTTAGTAACAAGTCAGGTGATTTGCCTGTGCTTCAGTAAATAGTACAACAACCACAAGAACAGCATATTAAGAGAAAGTTCTTCACTGAAAGGGTGATCCTCCATTGGAATAGGCTGTCCAAGGAGGTGGTGGAGTCACCACCCCTGGAGGTGTTCAAGAGTAGGCTGGATGAGGCCCTTAGTGCCATGGTTTAGGTGATGGATTGCTGTTAGATTTTACTTGATGATCTCTAAAGTCTCTTCCAACCTTGTTGATACTGTGATACTGTGATTCGTCTCTGAGGTATTAAAATATTATTATCTTCAATTTTGGTGAGGGTAGTATTATTTGCAAAACAATTGTGTAGTACAGACACAAGACTCATTTTGGAACATGTAGAATTCCTTCTTGAAAATCGGAGTATTAACTCCCCCATGCTTAAGGAACAGGTTTAACTGGGTATGCAAAAAAAGATTTCACAACATAGCTATTATAAAAACTAAATTTAAAAGCTGAAAGACACCAAATTCCATATCACACAAATGTCAAATAGTGTTTAGAATGTCACAACACAAATTCCAGAGTGAGTTCAGCACAAATTCTGTGCAGTACACCAACATCACAATGATCTTTCCCATAAAAATTATTGGCAACAAATTCTTGCAGGTCTCACAATCCCCACTCAACACAACACATTATTTGGATTGGAAGTATTGTGTTGTAAGTGTGGTTCACCCTATGTACGCCACATATCTGAGATTTCTACACTTACACAATATATTTTTCTCTTCATAATTATTCAATATTATTTACATCAAGGGTGGCTTTCTACCTTTGAAACAGTTTTTGGTGGACTACGTATTAGTAATGTTCTGAAATATAATAACTCCCCTGAAGGGATGCAGTTGCAGACTATAACAAAATACGGACTGAACATAGATTCTCTTGTCCTGCTTTACAGTTAAATAATGAATAGACTCCTTGCTAATGAGGTTTTGGAACTCTTGTTTTCAAAATAGTTTGCATTCTACAGATTCATAGTTTTGATGTTCAGTGATAGGATATTTGTATGAAAAATACATATTTTCACTGTTTAGTTTTGGTGTTTTTTTCTTGCTTGCAGATTAGTTGGTGGTAGTAAATTCTTCTGCAGTTCAGTTTTAATAGATATTGTCTACAGTGGGTTTTAAGCAACAGACAAAAAAGAAAACATCGTAAGTAATTTTTCTGTTGATTTTAACTTACCTCGTACATGGCCATTTTTAATAAAATTACTTACAACTAGTTCTACAAGTAAGAGGAACTAATGTACTTCCTAATTCTCCTGTTTCTAAAACTCTGGAAATGAGAAGGGAGGGAGCAAGGGCTTGAAATTTTTATATATATATATACATACATACAAAATTTAATTTGCTTCTTTGCAAATAGCTGCTATTCAGATACTCTTTTGACTCAGTTGGAGCTTTATAATGTTTTTGTACTTATCCTTACAGCAACAAGTAAAGACAAATCATTGTCTCTGTTATATAAATGGAGAATTTAGGCAGAGACAGGAATAGAGGGATTTACTCAAGGTCACCTGAGCACTCTAAAATAATTCTGGAAAATGAATTTTTCTAGTCCCAAGCTAACAAGTTATTAAATCACATTTCCTCTCAGTGTGGTATTACACTCCAATTTGAATTTGGGGGGGGTTGTAGACTATTTTTGCTATTTGTAGCTGAAGGCACGCAGAAGGACTGAAAGGAATGGAAAACGTTAACAATGAAAAAAAATCTTCTATTAATGCCAAAGTGAAAAAATCTGCTACAAATGGGTTTCATTTCATAATACAGAGAAGGCAGGGCTACCTGGTAATACTTTATGGCACAAAGTTTCTGCATGCAACAGGAAAATGTTAATGTCCATTCTCTCAAGGATCCCACCAAGGTGTATCAGTTTACTGCCATGTACAAGGCAAATTCCCTTTCAGCCTGACATTTGGTTATCAGTGTCAGTCTGAACATGTCAGTGATCCATGCTCAAAACAGGGAATTAAGTTATGGCAAACGGATAATATGGTTGTAGTAATGAGTTATTTAAATGCAGCAGGGCACATGAAAATGTGTGTGTGAAACGCACTCTGAGAAGAAAGACAGATCAGTGCTCATTCCCCACCTCTTCCCCCCTTCACACAAATGAGGAGCCACAACTAGGCTGACAGTATATGGACACAGTGATCTCAAAACTTAAATGCCTTTCTTCTTCAGAGCATCCAAAAGCTAATCAAAGCACACAGGAACTTTTCTTGTGATACTCATTGATGTATTTGTAACAAATGTCTGGGAAGTTTTGGATTTGTGAGGAGATGTGCAGCCTTGTACATCAAACATTAAATATTTGAATATGTTTGCCTTTCTTTTGTCCTTTTGCATTACATATGTCATTTATTTTCTCACAATGTGAACTACATTTGAAGTTTTGTCAAGCCCTGTCTGTGTTTTTACAGAAAGAGAATGTATGGACACAGGTGGGGCCTGTGGATGCTTCCCAAGGAGTTAGGAGGGAGACTATTTCTCCTGTTTTCCTCAGAAGAGGAACTATATCCATATATTTCTGGTTTGATTTTGTGATTCAAAACTTCTGTATTTGAAAAATGAAGAAATAAAAAGGAAAAAAAAAGAATTTAGTTCAGTTCTATGAATAACTAAGTACTTATAATTTCACAGCCCAGTTCTTATCTGAGTAAAACAGTAATTCCCTTGAAGTTGGTGAAATGATGCTGGATTTACCTCAGGGCAGAATTTGGCCCCCCACTAGTGATCCAGCTATTAATAATTTTGCATTGAGAAAAATCATTGAATAAAATAATTACCTGTCTTGTCAGTGGAACTGGTTATTTTTTAATTTTTTTAATGTCCTACATAAAATCCTTAGACCAGAATTCAAAGCTATGTAGAATAAATTAATTAATTGGGGAATTAATTGGGCCATGTTGCCTTTTTTAAAATGAAACTGTGTTTTAGTTATATTTTGTTATGTGCCCAGAGGCTCCTGGGCATGGATGGCCTATAAATACAAATGGATAACATACCATTAAGAAGAAAGGTACCACAAAATAGTTTTGCTGTTGTTTCCACACATATCTTAGAGCAACAACAGTGGAGCAGCAGTGGAAAACCAGCTGAGGCTGTGAGAAGATGCTGCGGAGAGGATTGATTTGCCAACACAGAGGACTATGTTTCAACTCACTGTTTTTCCACTCTCCTCCTCCTCCTTCAGCCTCCTCCCCAGTCCTTCACAGACTTTTCAACTTCTTTCATGCTTGGCAGCATATTGTATCTCCCATTTTCCATCCTGCTTACGTTCTCTCTGATGTGATTCCTGCAGGACCTGATCTCAGGCAGCTCCTCTTTTCAGGTGCTTCTCTTCTTTTGGGCCTGGACTCCACCCCTCCTCCTCCCTCCCATTTACTTTTCTTAACCTCAGCTCCAATACACACCCACATGTGCTGCGTGGAGTGAAACCCCACAGATCTGCAAGCTCTGTCTTTATCTTTCGTTCTTCCCTCTCTTTTAAAGCATGTATGTTTTATTGGGGTTTTTTCAGCCTCTATGAAAATATATCTTACATTTTTCTAAAAAAGACTTAAAAAGAATTTTTTTGACTTTACCGATTCTTGATGTAAAAACCTGCCTGGCATTTTGACAGCAAATGATTAAAAGCCTTTCTCAGTATTTTACAAGCAAATATGAATTTTAACAAGATAACTAAACTTACAGAAATGAAATATTCTATTGTTGTCTAATGCTAAACTAGCTGTCAAATTTGAGACACTTGCAGTTAGTGTTAGGAATGATTAGAATGAAGATATGTTAAAAAGAAATACAGGCCAGGTTTTGCTCATGTGCTGCAGATATAAAATTCAGGTTTATAGATTCTTTGGATGACAACAGCAATAAAACCATGATTTTGTTCTGTGGTTTTATATTCTGCTCCGCAGGTCAGTATATATCATGTGCCTATATTTGTGTCTTAAACATACCAATTCTCAAGATAACTTGCAAGTTAAGGTGTGTGGGGAACTTGGTTAAGAACAGTTGTCATGTGTACTTGAGTAATTAACTGAAAAAATTATTTTTTAGGAACTTACGAGAAGAGACAGTGCGAGAAAAGCAAAAGCTTGAAGTGCCAGTGGGGCAGAGAGGTCAGGAACCCAAACAACTTTCTGAGAGGGTTGTGGGAAACGAGTGTGAGTTATGGATCACAGTTTGAAACTGCAGATGAAAGGAATAAAGCTAATGATTGAATGTGGGGACCTGGATGATCTCTCTGAGCTACACTTAAGTAGTAAGAGACAGTGACACCTCTTCACCTAAGCATATGAAACAATGACAGAACATAGTCGAAATAGCATTGATATTCTTCTCTCACAATCCCTCCAGTTTTGTCTGCTTTCTTATCACTGTGAAGGATACTAGCATCCTATCCCTCACTTAGGCCCATAATCTCAATGTCACTGATGACTAACTAAGGTACCATTAACCTTCCAGCAATGTCTTCAACAAGTTAGCAATTTCTTGTTGTATAGTATCTCTTAATATGCACATTTTCCACTTACTCATGCAGCCAGGTACACACTCCTGAAGAGTGGTTGAGGGGACCAGTGTTATTTAACCAGAGAAAAGGAGGCTCAGGAGGGACCTTACCATTCTCTACAATTGCCTGAAAGGAGGTTGTAGCGACCTCGGGTCGGTCTCCTCTCCCAGGTTACAAGTGACAGGACAAGAAGAAATGGCCTCAAGCTGTGCCAGGGGACATTTAGACTTCATATCAGGAAAAAAATTCTTCACTGAAAGAGTAGTCAAGCATTGGAACAGGCAGACTCCCCATCCCTGCAGGTATTTAAAAGACATCCAGATGTGGCACTTAGGGATATGATTTAGTGGTGGACTTGGCAGTGCTGGATTAATGGCTGGACACAATGATCTTAGAGGTCTTTTTTCAACCTACACAATTCTGTGATCCTACACCACAACCTACTTGAAGACAGATTGTTCTCAGGATGTGTTAATTTTTCTGTAGTGCTGTTTTGATATCACTTCTCTAATTTTAGTGCTGTCCTTTTGGCTTATGAATAGCACTGTCTCTATGCCTGTGAAGAAAGTGTGATCTGGACTAGAAGATTACTTAGATTCATTAATTTTTAAGCATTATTTCACAATAGTTTGATTGAACTAAACTTTGCAAAGAGACATTCAGCACTTACAACTCTAGATATGTTTGTTATGATTGCTCTGAATGCACCTTTTTACTATGTGATATTTTGGATCGTGAGTTTCCATGTAAATCTCATCTTAAAATGCCAGTATTGAAAAATCTATGAAGTTTGAGAATAACATTGTATTTCCCAAACTATGACACTAATATCTGAGACAGAGCTTCTCTGAATTACTACTTTAAAATAAGTTTTTCTGTACAGCCATTTAAGCCCATCTTCCCAGACAAGTTCAGAAACTGGAACAAATGAAAAGCTAGGAGTGTTGGATTTTATTCATAATTCTAACTGCAAACTGTTTCATGTGCTTGGATAGGGGGGAATCCCATCTACGAAGTTCAGTGTTATTCTCTTTGTGAGCATGGAAACTCATTTTCTACATTTATGACTAAAAATATAAAAAATTTCATACATTAGACTTGGAAGTTTTTTAGCATGGTATTGGAATTCACACTTCAGAAAACAAAATTAAGAGATTGAGGTGCTGGATGGGTCCTTGGCTTAAATACATTGAAGTCTGGAGGAGGAGGTTTCAGTCTCATATAGGCAAGTGAAGGCTTAGCCAACCCCACTGACTATGTTCATGGACTTTGGTATTCAAAGTATCTCTAAAAGAAAGGCTGAGGTCACAAATTTGAATGAAATGTTTGTAAATTTTACCCTAAGAACAGCTGGAATTATATATCTCTCTATAGAACCCTACTTCAACATTACTTCTCTGACTCCAGCTTGAGAGCTACTAGTGCTATCCCATATCGAAGGCGGTTGAATGGAAGATGGGGTGGGGGGAAAAGAACAAAGAAGTCAACTGTTTCAGTGGTCTTGTCTTTATTGGAATGTGTACATTAAGCCACTAGCATATATTTCTCTCCATGACATCATTCTTCATCACAACTCTGTACATCTTTACAAAACCTGTATTTTTTTTTCCGTTTGGGAAACCATAAAACCTGTATGAAGTTCACTGTCTTCAGACTAGGTTTAAATGCATAGTTGTCCTAATTCTAATTTACAAAATTTCTTTGAGAAACTAAAACTTAGTATGAGAAGGGATGTAAAGAAATTCAGACATTACTTCAATATCCTGCAAGACAGGTTTTTGAATTAAGCAGAATGTGTGCAATAGAAATGTTACCAAAATGATTAGTATAAGTAACTGAAAAAATATGATTATAAGAAGGCAAAGTAGTTTAACACATGACCACATTCACAAGTGTAAAAATATAATAATTCTATTGTCTGTTCTTTCTGTGAAAAGTTAGCTCCTTCAGGAATGTCTTAATGAATAATAAAACTGACTTGATTTTCCCACTGCAGTCAACTTTGCTGTCAGGCTATTAATGATTCATAATAACTGTATGCTTAATAGTTTTATACCAGATAAAAGCCATTCAACAAAAGCAAGTAGCCAGTGTCACTTCTGCAGCTACTTTCTTGATATTTTCAATAATATTGGTTAAAACAATATTTAAAAATGCAGAACAGCTGAGTTACAATGTAAAAATGATTTTAAATCCCTCAATAACATCAGTGCTGAAGTCATATAAAATTCTTTATTACATTACGTCTGCTGTGGAAGAAAACACAGAGGACAAGATTGCATGCTGTTCATAAAAACCAGCATATTTTCCTATTCATATAATTTCATATTCTTTTATACTTTATTTTCATAATGCAGTGATTTGGATAATACAACTAGCCAATACTTAAATGAGAAAACAATGTGTACGCTGAGAATAGCTAAGCAGAATAACACTCAAATCAGTTCTGCACAAGATGATAAACCCCCAGTCTGCTCTGAAGCTGTAGGAGTTTATCTACTGTATATGTAAATGTTTTTCTTTTCTTTGAGGAAAGCCTTTGCAAGAACAATGTCCTTTAACAAAGGTCTAAAAATGCATGTGAAAACCAAACATAATAACATTGTTATTCTGCTGCTTATTAACAGAACAACAGGTCTTACAACAATTAGATATGAATATTGCAAACTGAATTTAATATTAAGCTGTCTTTGAAATGCCACTTTGCAGCAGGTTTTCAAATGCTTAAAGCACAGCAGGAGGCTAACTCCATCTTCAAATATTAAATCAAAACCTTTTTTTAACCTGATAAATCTTTCTGAAAGCAAGTTCTCCTATTCAAGAGAGAATTATTAAATTATCGGGCAAGGAAACTAAACCTCACAGGCTATTCTTGGCACATGGTATGTACCCACAAAGATTAAAAACAACAAGGAAAAGGATTAATAACACTTTAGAATGGTGTCTGAGAACATTCTTAACTAAACACAGGGTATAAACTACTAATAAGTCCAGTGAATTGGAAATGGCACATACTCAAACATGTTCCCATGTTAAATACAAGTCTGTCAGAAACGTTCTCTACAGCCAGTTACATGCCATCGAAAAGATCAAAGATCTCTAGAAAATGGTAAATGCAAGGGCAGCTCACTGAAGAACACCATGGAAGAATCAGAGACACGTTCTGTGCCTGAATATCTGCTCCTAATAGCAGCAGGAACTGTATGCAGTCTTGATACATATGATCCACATTAGTGACAGAAACCATTTATTGAGTAATAAAACAACACATCTCACAGAATTCTTCCAATCTCCTTTTAAGTGAAAAAGCTTCCCTTGGAAGATAGCCTAATAGTGACAATTGGCAGAAAATATACCTGGCTATTTTGCCTGCATTTATCTACTACTTTTCAGCCTTAGCTCAGTTGCATCAAGGTTTGTATTAGACAATTCTTCTCCATCCCTTGCAGTTCCAGGGCATGTTCAATGTGTTATGTGTTATGTTCTTCCTTTAAACATTGCTACATTTCTATGTTTAGCTTACTAATTTCCACCCCCTCCACCCACTGCCAACAGTTTCTTGTTTCCTAATTACTTTAGCACTTTCCAGACTATAATCCTGACAATGTGATACCAAGAAAGGAATGCAGTACCATGGATGAGATTACAGAGAGTCTTAGTGTAAAGGAGTACTACCTTTATACTCTGTGATGCTTCATTCCAAAATGGACAGAATTTTTTGGCTATCACTCCACATTACAGGTCAATTTCACATTTAAAAATGCTTCTTCACTCCACATAAATCCTTTCAGTTTCCATCTTCTGTGTGGTATTGGTATTTCAGATTATTTTGTTTGTGTTAACTCCCACCGGCTCAACATGTAACTGACTTTGCTGTTTTCTATCCTAAGCTCTATGGAATGCCTTTTATTGCTCTTCTTGTAATGAATCCTTTCAATGAATTTACTGTATCTTCCAAAGTATTCATGTAAAGGTTAGACAGAACATTGAACCTAAACTCCAACAATATTCCATAAGACGCTTCCCCATGTCAGAAAAAATTACATCGATTAGTTGTCATATACACAACTTTCACGCAGCTCATGATTCACATGATAATGATCCTGTCTGAAAATATTTCCATGCTGTTTTTTTTATATGAAACCAAAATTTACATGCATTTCGTCTATTCTCTTTTCTTTCCTTTGTATTTCCATAGCACCACAGTATTTCTCTGTGATTATTCTGTATGTGTGACCTCAAGCAACCTACTGCTGTTGTTTCCAAATTAGGAAACAGGCAGGCACATGTCTTGGAGGAGGCTAGCAGGCCCTGGATTTGCCTCTCAGCTGGTACTGCTCCCTCTCAGGTGAGATGATGCCAACCAAGAGGTTTTTGTTTTGTTCCAGAAAAGTTTTTTGTGCAGGGAGGCAGTCTCAGTTGCACAGCTGTGCTTTTGGTGGCCAAATACTAGGCAAGCCTGTTGTGAGGTTGTGTGAGGGCTTCTCCATGTCTGCTTTAGGTTTAAGATCATCTACCTGATTTCAGACTGGAGCAGAGAAGATACTCCAACAGCCAACCATGATCTCATCTGGAGGAACTGGAAATAACAGCATGTTTTATAACCCTGTTCAGACTAAATAAGTATCAATACATAATTCAGCTCATTTTCTAATGATAAGAGATCTTTTGAGAGTAGGAGACTAGCAGTACCCAGGATCCTAGGAAAGGGGCATTATGCTCAGGATTTAAGGCGACACTTGTAGATCATATAGGTTATTATACATACTCATACAATGCTTGTGCCCTAATAATGTTTGGAATTTATAAAATTCAGCAAGCTGCCTTCCCTCCCAGTGTCACTACTAACAGGAATATCTGACCATATGGATATTTAATCCCTTCTGATTACAGTATTGTGTGCGTATGAATAGATACAGGAGGCTTTTAGTGTGTACCTTTTTCCTCAAGTATCCTCTACTTTCTCTGTAGCATCTCTTGTCTCAATACACTTTGCAAACCCGTTGACTTTAAGATTCCCTGACTCATAAAAACATATTGTGTGTATTATTTTCATCTCTCCTTTTTATGTTCTTTTAAATGTCCTGGACTGTCTCTCAAGATCTAAACTTGCAGTTTTAAGTTCTTTGTCTCCTCTTGTGTGGTGATTTGCAGCAGGAGTTCATTCTAATAATTTCTTTTTATTTCTTTATAAGTTGCTAATAAATTTATGCACAAAAGGTTGCTGTTACAGCCATCTTTACACCTGAAATGTGGCACTGGTACCATATTTTGACATATAATCTTACTTTCCAGTATGTCTTCTCTTTTCATGTCTCCACTTGAGGAGGCACCTTAGATTTCACTTATAAGAATCACTCCAGTCAGTTTCAGCTGTGCCCACCATTTCAGAATTAATAAATTCACTGCATTTTTCGTGCCTGTTTTTTTACAGATATTTATAAGCACTTTTGTTCATCAGTACTTTACATGTTTCTGTGTATTTCTATCCCTCTCCATTGTGTGAGACTCTTACAGCGGATGCAATATGACTCCTTGTGAAAGTCAGATCTGATTTTAAGACTACCATCCCTTTTCTTCCTACAATCAAACCAAGCAAAAGCAAAGCAAACTGTGAGCATTTTCAGAAACCCAAAATTTGAACCAGTTTATTTTTTACTTATTTGCTTAAATTTAAGCCTAAATAAAGGAAGCAAGTTTCTAAGTAATTCGTAAATATTTTGTCAACCTTCTATAGTCTTCAGTGCTGGTCTACCCCTCTTCTAATATGGGAAGGAAAGTTTGCCATCATTAGGATTTGTCTATTTTCAGTTCTATTTCAAAACTCCTGAACTTATTCACAGTATATTCCAGAAAGCAGAGTCATATGTGTCTAAGTCTTTCTGGAAATTCCCTGGGATTATTTAGGAAATGCCCCATTTTTGTTATAACATCATTAGCTGCATATCCAGAGGCGGATGATACTCCCCTTTCCTGTCCAAACCCCTATTCATCTTTTATTTTCTGAAGGGTAAACAAAAGTATTGGATATCTATTTCCTTTTTCAGTGTTTGTCTTTTAGTTATTTTGGGGGATTCTATTGTCTGCAAGGTTGTTTCAATGTCATTACCTTCTCAATGACAAAATACCTATTGGAGTTGCAAAGTTTAAAATGTTCTGTATGTGCTCTCTTTGTTTCCCTTTTTTGGGTCTATCATTTGTTATTTCTTGACTGACTACCTGTCTTAGTGCTTTTTGGTCCTCATAATGCCATTTGCTTGGTTTGTCTTTGTTCATTCTTCAACAGTCTTGTAAGTCTCTCAATAACTCCCTCAAAGGAAACCAGACAACAGATACTGGGGAGGATGACATTCATGTAATTTAACTTTATCTCATCAAAAAGTTAGATGTTTAGCTTATAGATGTTGATCTTTTCTTTTATTAACCCAGACAGAATGTTACTTCCAGCCTATAACACAATCCATGCAAGTTTCTGAACAAGGTGGAATAAGTCAGCTTCCGAGATTTGTTCTGGACACACTCAGTTCTTTCCATAACTTTTGGGAAAAAACGCATATTGACTTTATCTAGATGCCTCCCATACACACAGCTGAATTTAGAAGAGGAAAATTTTATATTTCCCACATTCCCTAAAATCTGAAATTCAGCAAAACCTACTGTATCAAGACAAAAATATGTTCCCTCATTCCTTGGAAATGTACTGCCATTTGACTTTTTTTTTTTTTTTTAAATGTACATGGTAGAGGTGCTATCTGCTAGATGAACATCAGCATTCATTAATTCACCTTTGGAGTTGTCATTATTTTCCTCATCCGCTGCCTGTCTCCTGGAAGCAGTACATCTGGCAACAAAGTGGGAATGTTAAATCCAGAATAACACACTGGGTGAACCAAAGTAATATAGCAATGAAGGTAATAAACACTTTGTGGGGTTTTTTTTTGAATAAATGTCAGGTAGTGTGTTTTGTGTCATTTGTAGTTACACTATGATGTAGATTTGGAGCATGTGAGGCCCCAGTTCCTAATAAGTTTATTACTTGGTAGATGTTAGCTGTGTTGGCTTTGACACAGGCACCAGTGGTGGATTTTACCTGCGTGGGAGATGTGAGTTACAGTGTTTTGGGATAGAGAGGTCTTAAAGCATAGATCTTCTATATCCTGAATGACTGTTTTAACAGTTTGATTCTCATATATACATGGGATGCACTATAACACTACTTTTTAGAAACGAATGTAGTAATTCAGTTGTTCATAGGCGCTTTTCATAGTGTATAACTGTAATCATTTAGCAGCTGAAGCCTACACATCTAGATTAGTCTTAGTGTCCTTTTACAGTGAATAGAAAAAACATCTAAAACACAATTGTCTGCAGATGCAGCACACTCAAAGTGAGAGGAATTGACTTCTGGGGATATTCTCTCCACCAAACTTGGGAAAATCCAACTTTTAAATACACAGTTGGAGGAAATAAACACCATGCTATGGAAAAAAAAACCCAAACCAAACCAAAACGAAAAAATAACAACCTAGCTGTTCCAACAGGGAATGTAGTTTTGTGCTTATTTGTTTCATGTACATACATTTTTCAAGGCTGTGAAAGGGCCCCTTAAACTAGAAGAAAATTAACATTTCACATATCTTTCCCATGTTGTCTGTTAACTGCCCTAACAATCTTAACAGTGGTTTCATTGCAAGACTCTTCCAGCACTAACTCCACTAAGCCTCTGTTCTCAACTGAAACACTGAATCTTTGGTCAGAACTCAAGAGGAAAGATATGTAATACAGTCAGTGCTCCACATAAGCAAATGGAAAGGTTAAACAATCATTAAATAGTGAAGCAAGCCTGTTCCAAAGCTTGTGAATATTTCAACAGTACCACCGTGCCCAAGTGGATCCCCCACTTCAGTTCAGCTCAGCTGCTAGCAGCCACAAAATACAGGAAGGGTGTAACCTGCAGCAATCAGATACCACATAAGGATAGCCACTGGGAAAAAACCTTATCACTTGCCAAGATCACAAACCTTACTGATGATAGAGACAGAAAGAACAGCACTGGTGATTGGCACAAATCTCTCTTTTTTATGGTGTATCTCCTCTGGATCAACAGCTACTTCAAGCACTGTGCTGCTGGTGGAAAAACACAGGTGTTTAAGAAAGGAGGAAGTAGTAATACAGAAATCTGTTTGGCTGGATCTCATGGAAGATCTATATAAGCCACTTGGAAGGCACAGCCAAGCCTTGAGCAAACATTTCACCGAGGCAGCTAAGTGACATCTAGAGATTCAGTACATTGGACTGAGAAACATCCTCAACTCAGCAGCATTTGTTTATAACTTAGGCATAATGTATGATGCGGCTTCTGAGCTGTGTGATTTATCCAAACATCTAAAAGAAAGACATAACATTGCCAGGAGCTTATTCTGGGGTGTCAAAGCAGATTCAGGTTTTTGCATCAATGGTTGACAATCCTGGCTCTTCCGCTGAAGAGGCTGTCAGTGCTTTTCAGAACATGTTCTTACAAAAAATAAATCTCTGCACTAGGGGAAATGTCTTAAAAGCAGTTACAGAGAATTTTCATGGAGTCTTGAAAATAACATATATTGCGAAATGCTGTTCACAAGAGCATTGAAAATTAGCCCTGCTCTGTACAGTGTTTCTTGGGAAAATCATGCAATGTGATTACATACCTCTTGATAGGTGGTGTCAGCTCCTGTGTTACAGCCAAATTCTAACCTGGATAATTACCTTCTGCTTATCTAAATTCCCCTCACAATTTCAGATGAATAAGATCTATTGTTTAGCTTCCCACCTTAAAACACTGAGAAGTGCAGTGTTAGTGTACTTCTAACCAGAGGGGACTGCATTTTAGTCATTGTTTTTTGAGAATTTTCACTTTCAGAGAATATTGGACATATTATCACTGTATAGAAACTGGATGTAGAATTTTTTTCTAATGTTGGACATGGGAGAACTTGTAGCTCAAGGAAGTCACTACAAGGTAGAAAGCCTAAAAGACTTGATGTTTCTCAATGAAACAAGAATTACATCTATATACACACACACATAATTAATAATTCATATAATGTATGAGATATATTTATCCTATATAGCCTATATTCCATACAGATTCAGAACAGAATCAAACTTATTCTTTCATAGACTTTTGACTGAAGCAGACTAAAAAAGAAAGTTCTATGTTCTTTTCACTCTCAAACTTTACAGCTCATGTTTGCAAACTTTTCAAAGCCTTGAAGAGTCTTGTGCTGCCATACAATTGGCTAAGTTAGAGATGAACAGATGAAACTGGTAAGACCTATGTTTTACCAGCAGTCATGTCAATCAAACCTTATATACAGCTAGGCTTAAACTAGAATGTCCTAAACTCAACAGGCACTTATTTTTATTAGCAAAAATGCTGTTGTGACTTCAGCTGTTTGTTGCCTTCCACCTTTTTTTTCCTAAGGAAATATATTTTGCAGCTTAATTTGTAGTGGTAACTTGAAGTAAGTAAGCGTACATAAGTACAAATCCTTCAGATAAAACAGAAACTTGGTTTCTTAATGCTTTTAAAGAAAAACAAAAAAAGAAAAAATGCAAAAAGAAAGAATGCAATGGAATCTGATAGAATAAAAATCAAACCTCCCAACTAGGTTTAACCTATACCCTGGGTTAGGTCTTTTTTCTCCAGTCAGTCCAGTCTTCTGACATCTGGCAGCAGATTCTCAATTATGCATACTTTTGTGTTTCATCTCTTTCTTATAAAATCATTTTGTTTTTCTGTTCAAGTTCAGAAAGGCGAGACGTTATCAGTTGAAAAAGATGTAGGGGAAAAAAGGCCATCAATCATGTAAATAAAAATACTTATGGAAAAAAGACAGATCTTAGAATGCAAAAATAGCCTTTGTTTTGGCATTTCAGAGCTCGACTTCAGTTTTCACTATTGCTTTCACAAAGTTTGGAACTATTTCTCATGTTATATGGAATCGACTCTTTTTAATACATAAAACCATCCTTTCCCCTGGAGGGAAAGTAGCCACACAAAGTTTGTGAAACTGAAGCAATTCTCTAACATCTACTTAAATGCATCTAACCCAATATAAGAAGAGCTTGGAATTATGAGCTTAACCTGTGAAAGGACTGCTTCAAAGTTCAAGATACACGAACCTTCCTTCTCACATAACTTGTGGACACCACTATTCTGGTACAGAATGTGAACTTCATTTAGCCTAACTACATTACACAAATTAAATTAAGTCAAGTCTCTAAAGAAAAAATTAAATCTTGACATATCCCTCATTGAACTTTGTTATACAGCTGAGTTTGTTAGCAATTAAATACTGGCAGGACCATCCTATTTAAATGCAAAGGACCAGAGTGTAAGTAGACATTGAATTTGCAAAAAGAGACAAACAAAGGAAAAAATTATTTAGGTGAATTTAAAGATATTAATTTAGGAAAAAATGAGTTAATATATGAAGGCCAAAGTTCTTTAACTCTCACAAAATTTAATAAATTTGCAATATTGTTTTGTGATCTTGATTTACAGCACAACCCCTCCTATTTCTTCCCAGAAAAGCCAACTGCAAGTGGTAGGTTTGGTTTTCTGGTTACGCATTCTTGAGACCCAAAACAATGCAGCCATGGAATGGAAATTCTTATTCATTTGTATGTTATTCTTAGAGTCTTATGCAGAAGACATAAAGCCCAATGACTTTCCAAAATACACACTTGCTGAGATTGTTCACCTATTCAGATTTTTCCAGTATCATAGAATCATAGAATGGTTTGTGTTGGAAGGGACTTTAAAGGCTACCTAGTCCCAATCCTCTGCCATGAGCAGGAAACTTTCTACTAAACCAGGCTGCTCATTGGTCTATCCAGCCTGGCCTTGAACATTTCCAGGGGAGGGGGATCAACCACTTTTCTGGATAACCTGTTCTAGTGCCTCATCACCTTCACAATAAAGAATTTTTTCCTAATATCCAATCAAAACCTACTCTTTTTCAGCTTAAAGCCATTGCACCTTGTCCTATCACTACATGCTCTTGTAAACAGTCCTCTCCAGCTCTCCTGTAGTCTGCCTTTAGGTACCAAAAGGCTAGAATTAGATCACTCCAGACCCTGCTCTTCTCCAAGCTGAATAATCCAAATTCTCTCAGCCTTTCCTCATAGGACATGTGGTCCATCCTTCTGATCATCTTTGCAACCCTCCTATGTAGTCCTTCCAACAAGTAGATATCATTCCTTTGTTGAGGACTCCAGAGCTAGAGGCAGTTCTCCAGGGATGATCTCACTAGAGAAGAGGGACAGAATCATTTCCCTCACCCTGCTGTTTGCACTTGCTTTGTTGGAGTCCAGGATACAGTTGGTTTTCTGGGTTGTAAGAGCAGGACAGAAGCTCTTCTGTGCCTTCTCTGTCCTGCACTTTAAATTTAGATAAAGGAGGGGTTTTCCTCAAATTCTTCAAAAAGAACAAAAACAACCCTTCCCATTTGTTCCCACATTTTTAACTGGCTATTAGGTTTCAGATCCTGACTTTTCCTTCACAGACCTGACTGTGTAAAGAGACAAAGTTAATGATATTACTCCTAGGCCAAGTCAGGCAAATAGTTTTATCTACATTGAGTTTACAAGCTGTAACTTATTTATTTGCTTTACTGAAAATATAAAGATAAATTAATTTAAAATTCATGAGATGCTGGGAATGCACACTAATGATTTCCAAAGAAAAAACAATTAAATAAAGAAGATGTGTGTGTGAAGCACTGCTGACCAATGTTTCTTATACGACTCAAATGCCATCCCAGGACAGAAAATAGAACTTGACTACAGATGAGGAATGCTATGTAAATACACCCTTTGCCGAAACATGTAGCAAAGTTCTTAGGGTCCTGTAAATGTTCTAATTCCCACAGTTAAAGTTAAAGGGGTTTTGTGTAATTCTAAAAGACAGTTTCCTAACCAAAGCAACCTCCTTAGTATCTCTGACTGATGGATGGGTTGTGACTTAGTAGTTATGGGTTTCAGCAGCACCTAAGTCAAACATTGTTTGTTGTTTATAGTTGCTTTTCTGCTAAATGGAAAATTATGCTCTCTCAAAAAGACTAAGTTACTGTCTTTATTCCAACATGGTGCTGAGTGACATATGCCAATTTACTTGTCAACATATTCAACATGCCAGTATTAACATTTTCTTAACTGATTTAGATTTTTTCTCACAAAACAAGCTTTAATAGCAGCTCCTTAGGGCTATGAATATGTTTTTGCCACATGATAGGAAGAAAACATTAAAAAAAAATCCATATTTATTCATGATCATATATATAATTTACGTTGGGTAAACTGGAAAATGCTTTCAAGAATCAACTAACATGAAAAGCATATTTGATAAACATGAATCCTTTTTATAATTTATATTCTGCTTTTCCAGGTTTCTGCAATATGTTCTATCAGACTTCGTTATGATTTAAAGGATTTTTTTAAACTAATTGTACAAAACTTTATCAAGTGAGATTCTCTAAAAAGACAAGAAGGCATTTAATATATAACTGAAAATGTTCAGAATTTTAGTTGTAAACACAGAGAGAGGAAAGTGGATATACTTTGTTTCTGGGTTTCAAAAGTGGAAAATGGGGATTCTACGTGCACTCATTTATTAAGCTTTCTAATCTGTCGGCCACACACTCAGTGCATCAGATCCAACAAGTAGTTAAACTCCTAGCTTCCAACTTCTTTCAATTTAAGAAGAAAAATTTAGAAGCCTCCATTTTTAATTTTTTTTTTTAATTTGAAGCAGTATGCAACAGCTTTTAAAACGATAAAAAAAATAAAAGCAAAGAAAAAAAGGGGGTGGGGGAGGGAAGTGCATATTGCAAAAAAGCATATTACCATTCTCGTAATGGCCTCATAGTTTGTGGAAATTGAAATCTTCATATTTGCTTCATACTTTGAAAGAGAATGAACATTTTCTTTGGTAAGTAATCTTTAGAAGCAGCAGAAACACACTCAGGTCCCTGGGCTTTCCTTCAAGTTAGTGTAACATTTTGAATCAGCTGTCGTCCAGATCTTGGGATTGGCTGCTCCATGTAAATTCGCACCCAGCAGTGCACAGCCAGCCAATCCACATGCAAAATATAAGCAAGGTCATAGTAGTGTAACACACTCCTATAACTCAGAGATTACAAAAGACATTAAAATTCTGATGCCCCATTCATAAGGAAAAGAGTGTAATGAGAGCAGAGAGTGGCACAACATTAATTCATTGCATGACAAAGAATATAATGAGAATGGGAAATAGTACAAACATAACTCATTCTTGTTACAGCTTTAAGATTGTAATGTCATGGTTCATATCACATACTTAGGAAGAAAGGTATGGTAGAAGAAGAGTTGCAGTATTAAATGTAGCTAATCTGAATGCAGTACACATTACTATAAATGCAATACAATAAAAAATGAAACATTACAAAGAAATGGTTTCTTAAAAGTGTTATGATTTCTCCATAAACTTTTGTTAACAATTTATTAATACTGTTGATATGAAGGGTTTCAATGCGTGTGCACAGTTACTAACAGGGCTGTCCTCAAAATCTTTTTACTCTTGTATATCTTTAGAAATCAATTATAATTAAAAACAAAAATATTGATGACAGTATCTGTGTCTCTCAGGACACACATAACAAATCTGCCAAGACACAGGCGGCCATGTTTAGTCATTTTGTCTGATATAGTGAAAAGAAATAAAGCCATAAAACAAGATATGCATTTACATCCTGAAATTATTGAATGACTTTAGTTATTACTCATCTACCACTCACTCAGTGATGTGCAATATCCTACCTAATGTAGTAGACTTTACTGAAGCATTTAACTGATAAGATATTAAAAAATCTTTTACCATCCGTTTGAGCGTTTGACAAAGCCCAAAGCGGCTTGCGTCATTCCTTGAGCTCTATGCAAGAACACCAAATCAATGCATTTTATTTTGCTTTTAAAAATAAAACATTGCTTTTGTCATTATTTCTGTTAAATAAAATTGGAAAGGTTCTCAAAGCCACTCCAAGTATTTTAAGATTCAGCGAATGTTGCTCTGAAGATGATCTTGTCCAGCTCCCCAGCTCAAGCAGGATGACCTAGAGTCAGTTACCTAGACGTCTAGACAGCTTCTGACCGTCTCTAATGATGGAGACTCTGCAGGTTCTCTAGAGAACTTGTGCCATTTCTCAGTCACTGCAAAGCAAAAAACTTTTTTTTGATGTTCAAACAGAACCTTATGTGTTTCAGTGTGTGCCTGTTGCCTATTGTTCTATGACCAGGCAACACTGAAAAGAGGCTGGCTCTGTCCTCTTTGCACCCTCCCTTCAGGTATTTATCTTGGTAAATAAATCCTGGTAAGATAAAACTTGATAAGCTCTTAGTAAGATCCCTTCTCTGATTTCTTCAGCCCAAACAGACCCAGCTCTCTCAGCCCTTCCTCATGGGACACATGTTCCACTCTCTTCATCATCTTCATGGCCTTCAATGAACTCTTTCCTGTAGCTCCACGTTTCTAAACGCAGTGTAACCCTTGTGACCTTGCCAGTGCTGAGTACAGGTAACCAGCACCAAGTAGAGAAAACATCAAAAATAATTTGCTCTTAAGTTAGATGATCTACCGCTTTTCAGCTAAAACTGAACTGTATCAACTACCATATGAAGTTCAACAAGGGAAAGTGCCAAATTCTGCACCTGAAATGGGGCAACCATTAAGGTACAGACTGGGAAATTATATGCTGGAAAGCAGAGCCACAGAAAGAAACCGAGGGGTCCCTTTGAATATGAGCCAGCAGTGCCCTGGCAGCCAGGAGAGCCAACCGTGTCCTGGGGGGCATCAGGCAAAGCATCGCCAGCTGGTCAGGGGAGGGGATTGTCCTGCTCTGCTCTGCACCTTGAATTTTGTGGGCAGTCACCACAATATAAGAAATACATTGAGCTATTAAGAGACTGTCCAAAGGAAAGCAACAAAGACAGTGAAAGGCCTTGAGGGGAAAATGTATGAGGAGCAGCTGAAGTCATTTGGTCTGTTCTGCCTGGTGGAGACTGAGGGGAGACCTCATTGCAGTTACAACTTCCTCGTGAGGGAAAGAGAAGGGCCAGGCATTGATCTCTTCTCTGCAGTGACTGCTGGCAGGACCTGAGGGAATGGCCTGAAGTTTGTCAGGGGAGGTTTAGGTTGGATATTATTAAAAAGGTTCTTCATCCAGAGGGTGTTTGGGTACAGGAACAGGCTCCTCAAGGAAGTGGTCACACCATTAAGCCTGCCAGAGTTAAGAAGGAAGCATCTGAATGATACTCTCAGGGACATGGTGTAACTCCTGAGGGTGGTCCTGTGCAGGGCTAAGTGTTGGACTCGGTGTTCCTTGTGGGTGCCTTCCAACTCAGCATATTCGGTGGATTCTTGGTTCTATGATCTAGAGCATAGTATCAAATCAGTACAATATTATCGTAAGAGAGATTTATAGTAATAAAATAAATAAATCCTCAATTATTTTTATGTCTTCTAAAATAAAAGCTATTAACAAAATTGTAAAATTGTATCATGTAGATTAAACAGTCTATTCATTTGTTCAAAAGACAATTGTTTCTTGAGAGAATCACGCCTGATTAAAAAAAAAGGAAATGCTTTTATGTGATTAGTGCTTTTTCTACTATAGGTCAATTTATTTGATTCTGTATTTGTATAAATAAGGACATTCCAAAAAGTGGCAAATGTGTTTTTATATGTGTTGTTTTAGTATCCATATTATTTCCAGGTGCATTGTCAAAATGAGATAGGTGTAAAGACCATGAGCAGAGGAAAAAATGTGATTGTGTGAGGGATGTTATGACAGTTCTGTATGCATAATACCTGCATCCCAGGAGGCAATTCTGCATCTGTTACATATATTTATGTATTTTTACTTGTGCTTTTGGAGATATTTAAGATTTATGGTGATAGATTCCATCCCCTTAAAGACAATAAAAGGAAAACATGCAACAAGGGTATGATTTTGTTAGTAAGTAAAGTGAGCTGAGTGTGAAAGTTGTGCACCTGGCAGGCTCTGTGAAGGTTAAGGATTTTCTATTCTCAACATTTAGTAGCCTTTCTGCAGTGGTTTTCAAAACACTTTCAAAACAAAACTCTAATAGATTTGATCTATGTGCAGCTAAAGCATGTTTCTGCTCATTATAATGACTGAAAGAGGGTAAGAAAACAATTGCTAGATGTTAAAGACTAACACAGGAATGATGAAGACATTTTGTGAGTGAAAAGAAAAATCCTGAAGTCTCAGGGAATGAAGAAGGTGATGATAAATGAAGACAGTAGCACAAGGGTAAAAAGACAGGAAAGATAAAATGGCTAAAGAGACAGACAGTTTTACACAACTAACTGTTTGAAGAAACAACACACTGTGTTGTACTGTAATAACATTTCCTGACCATTGAATTTTCTATGAAGAGATAAATGAGCCTTCGACTAGCTTCCATTACGCAACAGGTATTTTTTAGTCTCTGTTATACAGGAGATGTGAAAAACCACCTTTTTTTCAGAAAATTCCTAGATACACTTGGAGGGCAAAGGATAATATTTTTGCAGTTTGATTTTGACTCCTTGAAACAGTGACTTCTTTGAGCATTAGAAGGCATTCTATAGAAAGAAACAAATAGAAAGGTGTGCCTCAAGGCACAAACCAGAGAGAAGCTTCAACATTCGGGTGTATGTAATTCTACAGTTGTCTCTTATATGGTTTTATGATGCTTCTTTGAGGACATCTTATAGCAGTCACTGTCAGAGACAGGCTATTACACCAGATGAACTACTCATCTTGCCTGGTATTTCATTTATTTTGTATAAAATTAAAAAAAAATCCCAACACCCAAACTTTAAAGGTAGGGGACGGAAGAAACTAAAAAAGTGACAATATCTTGTCTTTTCAATCATAATATTTTGAAGCCATTTTCATTTACCTAAAGGGCAGAAGAAATGGAAATTCTTTATGAAATTCAAGATATTCCACAAAAGTTAATTATTAAGTTATTGCTACAAATTAGGTGATAAAAACCATTTAAATAAAAAACATCTAAAAACTCTATTTCCCTCTTTTTCCCTCTATTTCCCTTTGGGGAATAAGTCAAAAAGTTCCTGGTGACTATGTGACAAATGTTATGATTCAATTATTAAAATTATTAGAGAGATGCCTCTTCCTAAAGTAAGATGCAAACAAAACCATATGCTGAAGTTAACAGCAAGGGTTTTATTTAACAGTTATTGAGGAGTAAAAGGAAGGAGAGAAAGACAGCAGAAAAAGCAGGGCAAGAAAAAGAGAAAAAGACAGTGACAGAGAAACAGATTAAGTAGAAAAAAGATATCACCAGTCTGTAGATTCAGATGATGCTCTCATATGCTGATGATTGCCCCCCTTCTTCTGGTCTTTTCAGTGGTTGCAGACGGTAGCTGTCAAATGGGGGGGGGGGGGGGGGGGGGCACCACAAAACC
>VXBA01005295.1:706593-727225 GCA_013399895.1 Serilophus lunatus | reverse complement strand
GGGGGGGGAGAGCCCACAAAACTCCCATTTCATGGGGTCTATGTTGTGTGGAGGCTAGGCAGAGATGCCCCCTGGATGACATAATATTGGATCACTTGACTTGAAGATGTTGCAGTTGACTCTTGTGTCAGCATAGTTAAATCAGTTATAGCCATTATGTCCATCATGCAAGATGAATAGCTCTGGCTAGGTGTGAATGTTTTCAGTGCTTCCCCAAGGGATTTTCACAGCTGAGTCATTGTGTGAGGAAGGACATTGGCATGGTAAGAAGGACTACCCCACCTTACAGGATTTGCCTCTTATCAGCCTCTTCCCTTATCTGGAAATTCAGATTGTAGCTTCAAGTATGAATGCCCTTCTGAACCTTGGAGGCCACTCTGCATCACTAGCAAAGCAGCAGCCAATTCTGTGAGCCATTTACACCAATCATTTACAGCACCTAGGTGGTTACTGTAGGTGGTTGAATGTTAGTTGTTCAATCTTTTACACTTGTGAATACATTCTTCTCCTTTGACCTGGGATAGTTGGACAAAATTTCTTTTGGTGATTTTAACAATGTTTAAGCCATTAACCATTTCAGTTTGTTAATTAATTTGTTAACCAAATATTGTTTGTAAGAGAGATTTATATTAAAATACAGCATATCTCTTATCAATCATGTTTCACCACATTGAAAAGTTACATTTACAAATAATGTATGAATATCGTGTTGTGTTTATTGAGCTTGAGAAGTTCCAAAGGTGGACCTTTGTGAACCTCATGAGATTAAATA
The DNA here is from genome assembly GCA_013399895.1 of Serilophus lunatus. Classification (NCBI taxonomy): domain Eukaryota; kingdom Metazoa; phylum Chordata; class Aves; order Passeriformes; family Eurylaimidae; genus Serilophus; species Serilophus lunatus. The sequence goes on along the minus strand of VXBA01005295.1, from coordinate 726,453 downwards.
AGGCCAAGTGCAAGATCCTACACCTGGATATGGACAATGCCCAGTATCAATACAGGCTGTGTGATAAAGGGATTTAAAGCAGCCTCAAGGAAGTGGGCCTGGGGGTACTTGTGGAGGAAAAGCTGGACATGAATTCAGAAAGCCAACCATATCCTGGGTTGCATTAAGAGAACCATGTCTAGCAGGTCAATGGGGGCAATCCTGTCCCCCTGCTCCATTTTTATGAGACCCTGTCTGGAGTACTGCCGCCAACTCTGGTATCCCCAACACAACAACCACAAGGTCTGAGTCTACAGAAGGGAAAAAAAAAATTATCATAAGAATGGATCTCTCCTCCTATGAAGACATTTGGGGTTATTCAGACTGGAGAAGAGAAGGTCCCAGAATGACCTTACTGCAACCTTTCAATAATTAAAAGGGACCTATAAAAAAGATGGGGACAAAATTTTTAGTAGGTCCTGTTGCAACAAGGCAATGGGCAATGGTTTTAAACTAAAAGAGGGTCAATTTAGACTAATGAATAATTATTTTTTTTTTTATGATGGAAGTGGTGAAACACTGGAACATGTTGACTAGAGAGGTTGTAGTTGTCTCATCTCTGGAAATATTCAAGGCCAGGTTGAAAGAGGCTCTGAAAAACCTGATGAAATTGAAGAAGTCCTTGCTCAATGCAGGGAGGTTGTACTAGATGATCTTTAAATGCCTTCTCCAACCCAAACTATTCTATTATTATCAGTTTAAATTTCCAGTACCAGTCTGCCCTTAATTTCTCATTTCTTTCAGAAATTAGATGTGAACACAATTTATATAACAAATACTACATAATATTATGAATAAGAAAAAATTTACAATTACAAAAATCAAAATAACGATATTAGATAGCCAAGAGACACTAGACATATCTGTGAGTCACTAGTATCCAGTAGTATGCCATTTTGAGTTGATGGATATTTACTATGCTTATGTGTCAATGCTCTTTTTTTGGGACAGGTAAATTCACAAATATTTGAGATGAAAAGTTAGAGGAGATAGGTGTAGGGAAAGAAGGACATATTTATATGTGCCTAATAAATGAAATTTCTGCTGCCCCTTAATAAAAATCAGTTCTACTAGGATACTCAGACATGTTTTAGCAGACAGCTTTTAGAAAGACAGCCTTATACAATATATTTTTTTTGCAATAAGAGTTTAAGTCTCCTTATGGTTGAAGACAAATGTTTAAGAGTTTTAAACCCTATGCTTAATTGGCATGTTAAAAGTTAGAGTCAGAGTCAATTTCAGTACATAAAAATCTATAAGCATATAAACTATGGCAGCCTATTCCAGGGCTCAAGAGGCATCATGCTGTCCACTTCATTAATCAAGAGTATGTCTCAAGTTTCAACACTTGATGATTTACAGTCATTCTTTGTACATGCTCAGCTATAAGAAGATACAGATCTCTCTACAGTGAAGTAAACTTTGGACTCAGATCTCAAATTTGAAACATCAAGGTTAATAAGCCAGTTTGCTTGTTTTATTGCTTTCATGGCTTCTTATATTAATCAAGAACAAAGCTGCTACTTCTGATATTGTTCAAGCCACAGCTGAGAAATATAATTCTAGTACTCAGAATAATTTTATCTTTATTATGGCCATCAGTGTCCATTCTGGTGGCTCCTTATGAAGGAAGACACCTATTCTTTAGAGAATAGATTAACACTACACTTGATTATTAATAAGTGCAATATTCAGGAGACAACAAACAAATAAATTACTGTGGGTTCCTGGGTTGAAGTCTACTAGTGCCTCAGGGGCGAAAGGCTGTCTGAAGGAAAAGCTGAACATCGATTAAAAGTTCTAGCAAGAAAAAAGAGAGAAAGACATCAGGGAAGAAGTTAAGGAGAATAAATAAATAGGAGGAAGGAAGGGGGAAAGGGAGAAAAAAGGAAGAACTTTTCCATATGTTCCTTTTAAATTTTTCCCGTGACATAGACTCTTGTTTGAAAAATGCAATTTTTTAATTAAAGAACCATGCACCACTTCCAAACTTGTATTCATGTTTGCATCATCAAGTGTTCAGAATACTTGAAGGGAAAAGTAAAGAAGTATTCCCCATCTTCAGTGGCCATGGCAAGATGAGAAATGTAGCATACTACAGTCAGGAATAGGAGACCAGGACATTGTGGTATGCCATGGGTAGTCAATGGGTAAGAAACCCATGGGACTTCAGTTTCCTTTTCCTTGTACAAAAAATCCTGACATGGACTAGCTAACTTAGAAGTATAATGCATTCCAACCTTGAGCTAAGAATATGCCTTATTTACCAGACTATACTCCTGATGATACTCTCTGTCATCTTGCAGAAGCTGTAGAGTTTTCTTTGCATTCCACTGTTGAGAGAGAGAATTAACCCAAAGGAAAAAAGATCTCTCCTATGGCACAAGGTAGACAAGGCTGATATCTTTCATTTGGTCAGGAAGTGCTCTACCTACTGGATATATCTCTCCAAATGAAAACATGATGGTTTTTTAGTTAAAACTAGGTTACCATCAGTAATAGGTGTTTGAGACATCTGAAGGAGGGAACATCATTCTAATCTAATAATTAGGCACTCAATCACTTGTTAGACTATTTAGGTATTTTGTCTCCTAACTAATAGTTAGGAAATAGTCTTTAGGACTTTTAACTACTAATCTTGATTCCCTGCTCTAGTCCAATAAAACCTATTTTCTTAGGAACTTGGCATTACCCTCCCTGTAAGTCTATTTTTAAGCCACCTCGAATTTTACCTGCACTGTATGGGATGGTTAAATGTTCAGTATCTGGTCCCAGGTATCTGAAGTGAGCTATTTCCATGCTAAGTAGTGCACTGTACACTAGTAGAAAAGAAAATAGACAGGTTTTCAGAGGTGAACTGCCAACAGAGCAAAGAAAACTCTAGTTGTTTGGCATTTGTAACTCATGTGGCCTGTTGCTTTACATCTGATCGGCAAGCATTGGCCAGAATTTGGAGACTACGAAGACTACACTGAAAGTGGCTAGCACTGCTATAGTTAGGAAAATACAAAGCACTGCAGTAATCTCTGAGAAGTTACTGAGTGAATACTCGGTCTGGCTAATATAAGCTCCAGAATCAGACATCTTCTTAAAACCTATTACAATAGTATTCCCCTTAGAACAGTAGTTAGTTTCATCAATTCACAGCTTTATGACCTAGCCAATTAATATGAGTGATATCCTGACTTCCGCTCATAAAAACAATCTCTCTCTAATGCTGGTGTAATTTGGAGATATAATACTCAAAGAACTAACTTTGTGAACAGTGAGGATTATATGCTATAAGAGCTCATACACCATTATGCAAAACCTGGACCACCAAGACAATGAATACTCTTTTTGAAGACATAAATGGATAGCACATACCAAAAATACATAAGAAACACCTAAAGTACATGCAAGAATCATGCAATTCATCATATTTGATGAATTATTTTCCTCAGTCTCACTAAGAGGTTAATATAGAGACCTTCATTTTCATAGATGTTGCCGTAATTTCTTATCCATAGTCTGTTTGAGAGGACCAAATTTGTTTCAAAGGCAGATACATTAACTTCAGTGAGAGCCACATCTATTTACTCCAGAAGTGAATGATACCGAATTAATCAAATCATTAAAGGTATAAAATTATATTTATTTCAATTGAGGCTATAAATATGATAGTCATAGATCTTTCAGAATATAAATTAATTTTTTTGTCATTGTTTTTCATAGTTTCCAATTATATTGTGAGAGACCTCATAGTGGAGCAGAGATCAAAGCTATTAGACTATCAATACCAGTCAGCACAGCTGAATCTTTGTGTTCACTTGACCTTTAAAATAAGTGATATTTCCTTTAAAAGAGTTGAAATTCTCATGTCGTTAGGCAGACTGAGTGTTTTTAGTTTTGTTGAATTTCATCAAACTATTTATTTGCTACAACTTATAAATAAGTACAATCATTGCTTGAAGTGATTTTTTAAATGTCTTTCTCCTTTTTTTCCCCTAAAATTTCCATTTGATTAAAAGTCAGTGTATTTCCTTGAGAAGAGAGGTTTGTTTTTTTTGATTTGGGAGATACTACCACCATTGACATTAGAACATAACTTGTGCGAGAAAAACAAATATGATGAAGAGGAAAGAAGCATTAGCCTCCTTGAAATATATGTGTGCTGTTGTGCCATGGACAGTCATTTTAAGAAAAAAATTAAAAATGTCAGCTATTTTACTCAACCTGATTATTTTAAGCTTATCACATATATGATATATACTGATGTATTTATATTTGTATATATGATAGCTTCACCAAAGGTAGTGTGACATATGTCCCTAGATATAATTTAGAATGTTTCTGTCCTATCTCCTTTAATAGGAGCTTTAACACTGATTATCCCCTGTCATTCTTTAATGGAGCTTCTGCATCCCAATTAGTCTCCTAGCTGATGACAGGCAGGATTCAGGGATATAACTAGCCTTAGTTCCTCACTTAAACACCTGAAATTTGGGGAGATGTTAACAACCTTAGCTGTTTGTATGATTTTATACAACACTAGACAGTTGCATTAATCTGACCATGAAGCAAAATATCTAGTTTGAGAGGTATTACAGCCTAGACAGATAGCCATTAAACTCCAGATAAGTATTACACCCTTGATCGTAAGGCCAGCCAATGAGATTGTAACAGAAACATATTTTAATGACTGCTTCCACCAGACTCAGGATCAGGCCAGGAAGCCTCTAGATCTTATGTGTAGGGATCCAGCTATCTTCAAAATCCGTCCTTGATTTAGAGACATTTTTTGAGATAAATTAATCCTAGGCAATGTAACATAAAGCTTTCTGAAATTCAATTACTATGTGGATTATATTCTGTAAAGTAGTACTCCCATCTGTGCCATGACTAGAGGAGCAATTTCTTCATTATTATTGCTCAACACATATGTTTGGAAAGGTAGCTTGTATATAATGACCATAGTAGCATGATTTCAAGTTCATCCTTTAGCTGTCTATGGGTCATAATTTTAGATGATGGAAATCTGCTTAAGTTAAAACTCAGAATTAATGAGCTGGTTTGGTGTGTGTGGATTGATTTTTATTTGTTTGGGGGGGGTGGGTTTGGTTTTTTTATTAGAAAGACGTCTGAACAGATACCTGGCTGAAAAAGATCCCAAGCTTCTTTACATTGAAGTAAATGAAAATGTGTCAGATAATCTAAATAACTTGACATTCTTAAAACAACAACTGCCACTTTTAACTTCAGGTTTATTGTTCTAGCTTATCATATCTAGGGTACTTCCTTGACATACAATTAGTCATTCTCATTTCTGTGGGATTTTTCACATTGTAAAATTAAAGAATCAAGATCTTAGGAATAAGTCATCAGTGTGTTTTAGCTTTCCTAACTGTATATGTAGTAGATTTACTTCAGCTTTTATAGCATAAATAGGTAACTGAAGGATCAGTCTGTCTGAAAATATCTGTAGACATTAACAGTCAAAACATATAGAGAAATTCTATTTAAATAATGAGAATATGCAAGTATAAGCCTCAACATAATCAAACCCCCCATATAATAAATATCCTGCAGAAAAAAAAGCTATGGAGCTATGAGCACATGAGCTCATGTACACTTCATGTTCTACCTGTACATTTCAGCATTAAGTTCTATCCTTCTCCTATTTTATGGAATACTACGCTTGAGGAATCTAAACATCTTTGTAATTTTACCAGGGAAGAAAGAGGATTCTGACTCACAATTTCTGAAACAGAAATAGTAGGAAACAAAATGTATAAGAATTCTAGCAAGTTTTTCTGGCTTGTTTTGTGGGTTTCTTTGAAAAATAGAAATCTATGGGCAAATACGGTTATCAAGGTCTGAGTAGTTCCTGTGCTCAGTCACACCACTCTGCAGTTTCTCACACAGCTGCACACTATTTATATACATATACAAATATATAGTCTTATTCTTCCATTTCGTAATACATATCTGATGTGCACTAATAGCAGAGAACTCGATTCTTGCACACGAAGCATCTGAAGTGATAAACTGATTTTTCTTCCTTCTCAGTGAGATTTTTCTCACAGGAATGGGTGTAGTGTTTAGAGAGGTTAAATTAGCACATATATATACCTTGACATCTTAAAAATTAGCACTTTGGATCTATTTATTTTTTGTTATATTCACAGAAAGCATCATCTACTTGCTCAACTCTGCTCATTTGATTTTCAGACTTATCTGATCTGGTCCATGCAGGAATCACCAGAGACATCACAGCAGCTTCCCAACCTCTTGGGAATATGCTTGCTTCTTTTTCTTATGCTAGTTCACTTTGTCCTCCAAGTAAGAATTCAAATGTCAATCATTTTTTGTTCAATTTCATGGGGTAGAATCACAAAAATGGCAACCAATCCAATTGCAAATTACTTGATGAATCTTCTTTGAAGAGTTGCCAATAATGCTAATCATCAAATGGTTGAATTCAGCTCTGTAGAAATGCATTTGTGAAGAACAGCAATCTCTGTGACTTTGACAAAGGAACTGCTGACTTGCCTCACTGTTTGTCTTTTGATGTGAAAGAGCAAATCGATTTATAGAGCTTTTGCTTGCAGATGTAGGATATGATTAGTATGCAGAAAGACCTTTCTACAGTGTCATTTGTTTATTTAGCTGTCTCTGCACTCAACCCTGATTGTGTATACTTAATTAATGTATACAAAGCTAAAAAAAAATAAAACCCTGGAACCATGATCATAGAATACTGTACTACATGTCATTCGTCACTGTGAAAATGCTATTTATATTTTATTGGCTACAAGGAAGGGAAATGCATATATTTTAAAAAACTGTTTCAAAAAGTCCTTACATTTGCCAAAAGCAGCCAGTTATATTTACACCCAAAATGTGTCAATGAAAGCTGTTCAATTTAAGTAGGGAGTTCTTTTTTCCCAGTGTTTAAATTTTTATTCCAAACAGTTGTTGAGTTCTTCATAAAAAAGTACCTCTGATGCCTTCCTGAGGTCAAAGTACTTTGTAAAACATCCTAGGAGACCTGAATCATCCTGTTCTTCAAGGCCTTCTTGTTCTGTTCCTTGGAAATTTTAGCTGAGAAAGAGTTTAAAGGGGAAAGCAGAGACACTAGAGACCTTCATGTCAATAATGAATGATCAATAGAAGTCATACACTAGAAAATTGACATTCAGTCAGCAATTCTGTGTTATTCATGCACATTTTACATTGTCTATTCAGGTTTCTTGTGGGGAAAGTAGACACAGAAAGGCAGAAAAAAGTTAGAAATAATCAGAATACAAAATAATGGAATCCAGAGTGACATCTAGTGACATGCTGTGTAAGAAGCATTAACATTTAATTACTAAAATATATTGATTTTACAAGTCATATTAATTACAGAATTCTGGAGAAGTCACTTTAAAAATGTTATAGAATTTTCTTATGGAAATGCATTCCATAAGCACATGAGACCATTCACAATTCAAATTACTAAAATGGCTGCTTTTGTCTGTTGTAAGCAGCAACTCAAGTGGAATTGAAACATTTTAGAAGTTCATTAATACTGATGTGATACTTAGTTTGTCAGTATGGACTCGCCTTATAAATAACTTCATGAACTCATCTGCAAGACCTTTATCTCTCATGCTTTTCAGCCATGAGCACTGATTCAAAATCATGAGCTAATTGATCTATTTTGGCTCCCGTACTGTATGTTTCAAGATGGCAGAGTATTATCTTCATGAGCAAATTGCTTTGACCTTCTGTTCTAAACTTATCCATGATGTTAACTGCAGGATTCTGGTCACTGAAATTGCTATTAGGAAAGTGATTGCTATTACAAAGTTGAAATCTAGAATATCCTGTTCTCAACCTAGTCTCCATCAAATACTGATACAGATGATGATGTCCTTAATAAACAAAAACAACTCATGTTTTATTAAAAGAATCAGATTGATCTGCAAAGATGGTGGAATAATGAAATACTGCAAGAAATCATATAGGATTCTCCAAATATACTTTTTAATTTATATAAAAATATCCTTGAAAAGTCTCTGCTTCTGTAAATAAGAAAGTAAAGAAATCACTACATGGGACTAAAATAATTTTGTGGGTTGTAATGGATGAAAGTAGAAGTTACTTTAATCAAATTTGCTACTTTAAATCATATCTTTGTTCATTTTTCAACTTCAATGTGTAAGAAAGGCTTGTCATTTTCATATTTTCTTTAAAATCATTGCAGCACAGAGAGGAGGCGAGAGAAAAGATATCACATGTTAGACTGATTAAGCTTCCATGTCAGTTACTTTAAATCAACAAATCAATTAATGAGAGACAGAAAAAAAAAGAACACTTAAAATATTTGGACAAAATAAGTCTATATTTGTCTCCAGGTTTATCTTCTTTCTAGGTAAGGAACTAGGGTAAATTATCTTGCAGATTATCTGGCATTTGTCACATACAGTCATATGATAAAGATATCTTACATTTTAAATTTATTTGATTGTATAGAGACCACCATCATTCTAGGCACTAGATTTTTTTCTATGTTTTGTTATGGATTTTCTCCTTAATGCCCTACGTACTTGGACTTTTAATACTTCCTTTTGGAGACAATTACTACTTTCCTCAGATGTTGATCACAATTACTCTTATTCACTCGCAAATCTAGAAGATGCAAATGCATCTCTAGTTTGCATTTTTCTGTAAATGCTCAACCTTAGAAATAGCCTCAGACACTAATTTCAAAAAAGGAAGTGCTAAATGATAGTTCTGATTGCACTGCACAGAGTGCCAGTCTTTTTTAATTTCTCATTTTTAAAAATTAAGGTTAACTGAGAAGACCAAAGTCTTTGGTATTCTCTCCCTTCTCTATGCTCTTCTAGAACACTGTAGAATGTGGTGTACTGAACAGGTATGATGAATTCATCTGTTTTGTCTCATTGACATAGCAGAAAGTAGATTATGTGTACGAAAAGTTTTTACTTTCTGTTTTCATTCCGCAGAACACTCCATTATAACCATATAACTAGTAATTTTTTTCTTCCATCCCTTGAAGTTCCTGGTCTCTGTATTCTACATACCACTTTCTCTTCATTTCTTCTCTCTACCTTTTCTTGTGTTCATCCCCTCTTCACACTCCAAATCCATCTGTTATATCCTCACTACTGATTACAGTATATCTTCAACATTAGCCAAGAGAAATCAATCAACCAACCAACAAACTGGACAAGCATGCCACAAAAACTCAAATAACAGCCCTTAAAATAAGGCAATTCTCTTAGAAATCTCTAATAACTTTCACTGTGATGACATCAGATCATAGTTATTATTATCCTTTTTCAAATAACTACCCTTCAACTTATTTTTTTTCCCAATAAGATCAGGAAAAAGTTGTCTTTCTCCAATCAAAAAGATAAGAATACAATTCCACCAAAAAACAAGGCAAAAAAATAATGTTCTTTTTGGAAATCAATGTATGAATTTATAAAAAACCCCAACAACTAGAAATCATGGGTTTTAGTCAAACTTCTCCTATGATTTTAGCAAAACCACTTTGATTTTAACTACATAAATGAAAACAACTGCCGTTCTATTCTTAGTGCACAGCAACTTGGTCTGTGACCTTCTTAACACATAAAATCTTTCACTTCCATACCGAGGTGGGAAAGTTGTCAAACATGGAAACACAGCAAGCAGAGTTACTACTTTCCATTTGAAAGCCCTAAATTGCTGCGTGTCACACTTTACTTAAACACATTTTCCTTTTCTTTCATATTTTTTCCCTTCCCCACCCTGCTCAGAACTCTCATCCATCTTCTTTGCTTTTTTTCGTTTCTATTGCCTCCACTGCATTTCGTTACCTATGGGCAATTCTGCCAGTTTTGTCCCACCTAGATGGTCTCTTCCTCTTGCTGCGATCTGTGCTTATATAAAACAAGGTATTTCTAGCATTAAATTGACAAGTTCAGTACAAAATCTTAGCTCTAGTATAAATATGATAGCAGTCATAGTGACAACTGGATTGTCCCATGAAATCTGAGATCCTCAGAAGACGTTCCTTTAATTAGAGTTAATTGAAATATATCACGCCTTGCACATTCTCTGAAGCTGCTGGTGCATTATTTTTAAAAGAATGATGACCTCATTAAATAGATTTTGGCAAGGAGTCACAAAATCTGCACTTATTTCATTTGTTCAGTAAAGACCTTTATAATTCTTTCATAACTGCAGAAGAAAAACTATTTCTCAATACTTCTTCAGTGAATAATGAACATTAAACAGGAAATACCAGCTCAATTTACCTGTATTATTTTTTAGATGTTGAAAAGGTGTAGACCAAGGCAAGGGTTTACTAATGGACTAGGGTGCCTAATGGCACTAGGCTTCTTTGAAAAACTAAAGAGAGAAGAGGGATATTCTCTGCATGTTTGTACAAAAATCTGATGGAATCACTTGTATTTTAATCATAGTTTTCAGATTAATGGCTGGCGTAAGAGTCTCTAGATTTCCTGGACTGGTTTTCTAGTTCTCACCTTGGTGTCATTACTATTAATGATCTCTTAATTTTCTTTATTCTCATTAACACTGATAATCTCTCCCTGATCTCAAAAGTTTCTATATCTTGATTCATTCTTCACCCACAAGGCCATAAAATTTTCAAGAAAGGCTTGATTACTAATTGTATGAAAAAAGTTAAACCACAATCTCCCTGGACCAATTTTAACCAAAGTAAAAACTGCATTCCTTCTCTTTTTCAAGAGTATATGTGTGTGTGCATGCATGCTAACTTTGATGTGAGAATGTCTACAAATTTGGTCTCCTACACAACTGATGTAGGAAAAAGTCATGTCTGAGACTGCTGAAAAGCACTGGGGGAAAAAAATATGGAAAAAAACCCAATCAAACCCCCCCAAACCTTACTGAATTGGCATAACAGAAGACTGTTTTAAGCACTGTGGTCTAGAAAAAACTTACTCTACCTTGCCCCTTTGATACCTCTCCTTTGATGCTTCCTCACTACTTTTAACAAAGGGGCCTGGGTAGCCTTTAAATAAGCTAGTGACTACCTTGGTGATTAAAACATGACATCAAAAAATGAATTATACAGAATGATAAGAGTTTGAATGATTGAGAAACAAACACTATCTCTTGCTTTCTAGGAGAAATGACTGGTTTTACTCCATCTTGAAAAAATAAAGAGAAAAATAGAAAAAAAAAAAGGAAAAAATAAAGTGAGAAAAGGAAGAAGTATGAGTAAAAGGGGAAAGTAAAGGGAAAAGGGAAAAAAGGCTAACAAGAAGAAGAAAGAAGACAATAGAAGAAATAAAATATTAGTAAGGAGATGAAGGGGGGAGGGGGAAGGAAAAAAAAGCAAAATCGGAACTGCCCTGTCACAATTGTAGTATTCAGAACCACAAATGAATGGAGAAATGACACATGTTCCAAAGAGCAGGGAGAGTCTGAATGTGCCTATGGTTTTCTACAGGAGATCTTTTGAAGGGTTTCTTAGAATGCATAGAGTTCTCAAAAAAATAATGGATAGGCATCTAACACTCAAAAGGTTAGAGCTTGGATCAGATGGAGATAAGTACCTAAAGTTAAAGTACAATGTTATCCCTCTCAGGAATCAAACATATCAAAGCATATACTTGAGTCTTTCCTTTACCATCATTTAAAATAGCCTTTATGTTTCTATGGTCAAGCAACTCAGTCTTTCAGAAGATTCTCCATAAGTTGAAAACAAGATAAGCAGTGAATACTCAGCAGTCTACAAAATGTATTTAAATTAGCAAACACTAGATACAGACAGACAAAAAACCCACAAAACCCTTCCTTTTACACATACAGAGAGGATAAAAAAAATTAAAAAAAAAATGTAAACACAAACATTAGGAGAGCATACAGGTCAGCATTGTCAGTATACAGTTCTAGTGCCGACTGTGTTTAAATTAGAGTGGAGACAGGATGATGGACACTTTACCGTTCCAGTGAAAAAGATCATAGAAATCACAAAGCACTTATATTTCTGCTTTTACAGATCTTCAAAGGCAAAAGTTGATACATAACTAGAGACTTGCAGAATGTCTTCCTTCTGTTACCTTGCTTTTTGAGCTGATAATTTGTAAAATCAAATTAGAAATCTTGTCTAAACCTGCTATTAATACTTCACAATACTAGTCTTTAACTTCAACCAAAATAAACACTACAATGTAATATACTGAAAAAAATAAATCTGAAAACAGGGCTATCTTGTAAAATATACCAAAATAAAAAGAATGATGAAGTTTATTAATCCACTGCTGCAAAAGTAGTGCATGTGATTGCAAGACAATTTTCACCTTCTGCTGTTTCCAGTGCTCTACGAGCACCCAGAGTATGGTGCAATGGAAGCTGCCCTTGGGAGCTGTAACAATAATTGTATTGCAAGAACTAAGTGTGACAGTATTTACAGCTCCTTAAAGAGTTGCTTTTGTACTCTTTCTGACACAGCAATAAAAGAACAGTTCCTCTCGTAGAACATCTTTGGGAAATCTTCAATTCAGATTGTATTTCATATAAAAAAATGGAGACTTCTGGAGTTTAAATAAACAAGGAAAGAAATTAGAAAGAAGCTGGATTAGATAAGAAAAACTACACAGCTTCTAATTTTACTTCTCATATCAGGGTCACACATGTCTAGCAGTCTGCATGCAAGAGCTTTGGTTTTTCATTTTCTCCCAGAGGCACTTGGATCTTGGCACTGACCTTTTCCCCAACACAGGTTTGGCTCAGCCTTCTCATCCTTGACCGAAAAAAAATTGATATCTTCTCTGCATACCCATTACATATATTTTCAAAAGCAAGACCAGGAAAACATACAGCAAAGATGGATAATGTTAGCATAAAATACCAGAATATATTTCAAGAAAGTTTCAACTTTTCATTTCAGTTGCAGCATCTCTACTAACCAGATAAATGCTTCTTTCTGATTACCTGTCTTCTGACATCTGTACGGAGAGACTGCACTAAAAAAAGTTATTTACCTTCTTGCATGTCAGTGAGGAGAACATTTTTTAATGCAATATCTGTTGTTCTTACTAATGGTCTATTTCCATTTGACTGTTTTATTGCATAAAATAAAATTACATAGTACTGTACTTAATAGGAAGACAATGCTTGTGGATTCTAAATTTTGAGTGTTTTTATGTAGAAAGACTGACAGAAGAGGTGGCTATTACAGGACACTTTCAAAGGAACTGAATTCTCAGTAAAGAATTTTTCTTTTAAAGATACCAAACACAAACCAGCTTAAGACAGAGAGAACACTCAAAAAATCAGTTCAAAGCTGAAATTGCTACATAAATAGTTTGGAGATTTTTTTTTTTTTTTTTCTAGCCTATAGAAGTAATTCTAGTTTTGGGATTTTAAGTGGAGATCTTATTAAAATGTGTCTGAAAATGTCTCAAGTACTCTCACAGACACCACAGGATATTCTAGGCCACAAATGCAAGACGAGAATGATGACTTCAGAAAAAGAATTGTGTAATGTAAAGGTGCCCTAAGTCCTTAGCCTATATTATAATTAATTTCTACTTCTAAATGTATATAATTACATTTGAAGATGTTCCTTAGAAGAAGCTCTGTGTAATTGCTATGATTTTACTTAATAATGCCTTGAGAAACAAATCCAAACAGATCCAAATAAAATATCCCCCCTTACAGTGTAAGTCAGAGGCTATCCACATGGATGACTGAAAAATAATCAGATTTTGCATTCCATCCTTTCAACAATACAACTGCACTTTCAAATATGCTTTGTTGTTTTCTTTTAATTCACGAAAATTAATCTTATAGATGTAGATGCCAGATTTGCATTAATTAAAACTCCACTGTAGAAGCCAGGCTTAATTGCAATCAAATTTGCTTAATTATGCATGTCGAGAGATTCCCAATTGAGAAAGGTTTTAGTAAGGATTTTTGGTTTTTATACTGACAAAATAAATTGAAATTGTCATTTTTTGTGTTTTATGTAACACTTGTAAATAATTTGTGGAGCACCTTAAGTCTTCTATGTAAAGCAATGTTATTGCTTAAGTAATTATAACAATCTGCATTTTTCATTGTTAATTGTGGGTGTCAGCCTCATTAATTTTAATTTACAGCCTGTAATGAAATTAAGAAAATTTTGTGCTGATCTGCTGAAACTTGTCTTATAGAAAGTTACTTAATAAAACTGAAGTTCAAAAAAGAAAGGAATTTGTTCAGGGATTGCCAAGACAAGTAAAAAATTGTTCATTTTTCTCCCAAGTTTAGCTTCTAATTTTAAATCAATATGTAGTAAAGCAATTTGTGTCAAAAAGTTTGAGAAAGTTCAGTCTGCAAATTTTTCAGTTCAAAGAATAATTACACAGAATGTGCACATAATATGTAGCTTTATTTGTAACAGGTAATATGTCACTCTGCTGAAAAATAATGTTGTAACCTTATTCTATTGTTCATCTCACTGGACCAATTCCTTTTTCTTTGCAAATACATTGGGGTTTTTTCTATACATTTTTGAAACTTTCATAATTGTAACATTCCTAAAATGAAGCCTAGTAACAGAGCCAAAAGCCTGTACTCACATTGTTTATGGGCCCTTTACTTCTTTGTAATGTACTCACTTTTCTGCTTTTCAAACTTCAGCCCTTCAAAACTCTATCCTTCCCTTCCTCTGTTCTGCTGAGTTTGCATCAGCCCCAGCCATGCAAGAAAACAGAAAGATATAGCTTAATTAGACTGCAACTTTATTAATTTAATTCATCTGGGGACTATCCAGCAGCAATTTCTATAATATAGGTTATAAATTTTTCATTAATTATTTTCACTTGTAGGAGAGCTGCCATTAACTTTCATTCCCTCTCCTAGCAGGTCCTTGGCCTTCTGTGTGTGATCCACCATCATCCTTAAACGATGGATAGGAGGGACAGGTTCTCATCTTGTCACATGAAACTTCAAGAGTTCTGTTTCCAGTACCCACATTCTTTTGGGGAGGCTTTTGGTTTTTATTGTTTTCTAACGCTGCTTTGCCCAGGAAATCAGATCCTCTATGGCAGTGTATCTGAAATGGATTTTACTTTCTTGGAGAGTCAGATGACAAGAGCAGTGGGTTAGACAGTTTAAATTATATCCCCTTCACAGATTAATAAGGTCAGTGAGTTGACCTGAGCTCCATTGACCTGCCAAGCTATCCACAAAGCTTTCTTCCATCTCAATGATTAACTCTCAAAACCTGTGAAGGAAGATGATGCTTAAAAGAACTAGATTTTTTTTCTAGATATTCTGCTGAAATAAAAAAGAATCAAATTTTTACATTGTAGATATCACCTCAGAAGGTCTGCTTTACTCATTTTAACACTCCTTATGCTCTTTCCTTTTCTCATTTTTACTGAAATCTCTCTGTTGTGGATTTATTTACCTGTCCTGCTTTCTTAATATTGAGAGACATAAGTTGTTATGGTTCTACACACACCTGCACAATGGTTTGGCTGAAAAAGCACCATATGATACCATAAAATTAAATGCAAAAGATTTGAAGGAACAGAAATGGTGATGAGCAAGTTTTGAGGAAAGATGGGTATTTTTCTCGTATACAAAAATAATTTTTCAAATATCTAACATATAAGTTCATAAAAGTATAAAATTATAATATACCATATTTCTTATTTATAATACTATATAAAATGTTAAATATATTAAATACAAATATTTTTAATATATAGCTGCCTTTAATGATTTGAATCCAAACATGTACAAGCTAGCAGGGAGGAGGAAGAAATAATAAACTCATGACTAGGAAGATGTGAGAAGAACTCCTGAACTTTGTTCTCAAGAAAAAGGTTGGGTTTTTTTCTGAGATAAAGTATTTTAAAATTTCAGAGGCAATACTTCTGTATCGAAAATAGGCTGGGTTTTGTCTTGGTATTTTTCTTTTCCTTTTTTCATATTAGCCTGTGATGAAACCATTTTGAATGTGCTCTCCAATATGAGCTGAAAATGTCTTGCAGAGACTTCCTAGGATTTCTCAGACATGATAGATGGTGTTCAAAGCAGATTGCCACTTTCGTGTTTGAACTAAAAGTTGGTGGTTGTAATGGATGATGGTCTTTAATGTGCAATAAAACTGAGAACATAATTGATCTGATGCATTATAAAAATGTACAGAATTAAAACCAAGAAGTAATAATCTAGGCTTCTAATATCCAGCACCTAAGCAGTATTTCCTTCTTATATAGATAACAAGAGTTACTTATGAAGCTCAGTGGTGTACTGAATTTTGGCACTGCTTCCCAGGGATGTATACAGAACCATGCCAATAGGAAGAGAGTTCCAAACTACATGCATCATGCAAGATATTTCTGCAATTACTTTTTTTCCACTTTTTATATCGTCTTACTTCTGAGAGCAAGAATAATAATGAAGTACAATGTAAGATGGGTCTTCTAAAAGTCTGAAAAATATTACATGTTCTAAGGATACCCGCAGATCTAAATTTTCTGATCACGAATGTCACCTGTTAATCCCCAGTGTTCTAGGGAGCTGCAAAAATGTAAAGATGAGGCTTTTTCTGTAGGAAGAGTATAGCAATAACAGTAAAAAAAAAAAAAGAAAGAAAAGCATATTTTATAAATAATGGGGCATGTAACATGACATAGAAGATAATTTTAAACTTTTAGCCAGTGTGGGTGCAGGGTGTGGGGGCAACCAGGATGTTCACTAGCAGCTGTTGAGCTGGTTGAACTGGGTCCTCCTGCACGCTCCACCTCAGCCTTCCACTTCTGCCGTCCTCCAAGAGGCAGCAATTTTTCTTTGGGGCTGTCTTTAATGTTTTACTTCTTTATGGTTTTCCACTTTCACTGTCCTTTCTTCATTCTCCCCATCCCTCTCCATTTCCCTGAGCAAGATCAGAACAGGTTCAGCTGCTCATTTCTGACAGCCAAGTTCCACTTTGCCTTCCTGCCTATGACAAATCAAGTCAGCTCTGTATAGACAGGATATATTTTATCTTTTACAAAACTGATATTCTCTAATCTTTTCAAGTATACCTGGATATTTACCTAAGAATTTTAGTGCTCTGCTAAGGTATGCAGCAGTAGTATGCATAACAAATTACCAAGGAGTATTTCTAATACCCTGGGGATACGGTTCTTCTTGAATTTTGGCAGGTACCAATATGGAGGAAAAAACTACATTCTTTGCTAATAACAGAATCATAGAACGGTTTGGGTTGGAAATGACCTTAAAAATAGTTTCATCCCAATGCCTCTGCTGGGGGTAGGGACACTTGCCACAGATGAGGTTGTTCAGGGCCCCATCCAAGCTGGTCTTGAACACTTCCAGGGATGAGGCACCTACAGCATCTCTGGGCAACTGTGCCAGGGTTTTTTTGTGGCATTTTCATATATCCTGTATGAATCACTGTAGCAGACTACGTTATGTTTGTCCTGGATATGTAAATAAAGATATCAACAAATTTCTCGACAGTTCAGCAAGCATTTAGTCATGTTTTATTATTCTTTTTCTTTCTATTCTTGAGGCAGGAAGACATTAATGACTGTTAAAAGTAAATGAGTAGCAGGAAAAAAAAAAGAAAAAATAGGAAAATAAAATGAAAGAATTAAAATTAAAACCAAAATAAAGAGAGATGTAAAAAAAAAAAAATGGTTTGGAAAGGAATGACTTTGGCATTCCTATTTAATTATCAATGGATACACAGGATGTAGTAAAGAGATCTATTTCAAAACTGTGACTTAATGACAAGTCGATGTGTAATACTTCGCCTGAAGACCCAGACAACATCGTTAAGAGAGAGACAAGTAAATTGTAGGTAAGAAATAAAAATAAATATTTCCACACCTCTGACATAACTGTAAAAGTTAAAGGGCTACTGACAAATTTGAGACAAATGACTATTGTTCTGGCAAAATAAGGAATCTTAACTCATTTTTTAATAACAATATTGCCAGCTCTTGCAATTTTATTATGAGCTTCACGATATTTGATGCTTCTCTTAAAGACCTAGCTCCTAGATTTATACTAATTAGGAGGCTATTAACTTGCATTAAAAAGTCATGTTTCCAGTCCTGATATCTAAGCAGAAAAAAAATAAGAACATTTCCTAAAACTGTGAAAGATAGAAGTCAAACAAGGAGAACCCCAAACAAGTAGTTAAAAAAAAACCAAACAAAAACAAAAACAAAGAAAAAAAAAACAAAGAAAAAAAAACCCAACGAAAAACAACCCAGCTCAAACCTATTAATTCTGGAAGTCTTTCTCATGATTTCTCAGTATTTGGTAACACTATATTAACTATAATTAAGTTAGAGATTTATTAGGTATTAAAACCGGAAAAGCTGATAAGAAGCTTCTGCAGCAAAAAAGCAGAACATGCTGAAAATCAGCCAAAAGAAGGTGAAATTAAAATATATTTCAGTTTGCAATGGAAACTTTTACTTTTTAGTTGCTTCCAGCAAACAATTCTGCACAGTTTTTCATAGAGCGGCTTTGGTGGGTACCTGGCATCCAGCCATGGTCAATCCACTATCCTGGCAAATATAATTCCAGGAACAGAAACTCCAGCCTGACCAAAAATGTCACCATTGTCAAATTTGGACAGCCTAGTCAGAATTGCAGCCCCATAGTCTGTTACAGTAATGTTATCAACTGGGTATTTCTGAGAAGAAGCTGAAAATCCCAAATATGAGTAATGTATTCTGTATAAAGCAATGTGTATATTTTGGCTGGATCTAACACTCAGCTCCAGTACAATAGTGTCTAGAGAAGTTGTAACAATTGCTGAACAAACTTTGACTTCTTGTCCCAGTAGTTCCTGCATCCTGCTCTGACCTCACACTCTGGATGTGATTTGATACCACTTGCCTGTAGTGTCTTGTCTACATGTCCGTGATTCTGTGGCAGACTGAGAACACCTGCAGCTGCCTTAAGGAACACTGAGGTCATTTTCAGCTTCCAAATAAAGGACAGTTTTTTCATACTTCTGCTGGCCATGCACAGTCCTTAGTACTGTGCCATTCTGTCTCAAACTCTCTCTCTGAGAGAATAAGAAGAAAGGAAAGACTCTACATTTTTCCACATTTCCTCTCTGACCGAACAGGTTTTTGAAATCATTACAGCCCTACCCATGAGTTTCTCATTTGACCTACCTGCAGACAGACTGTTTAGATATTGCTGCTCAGTCCTAGTGTCTGCTCTGGACCTAGAGTCAAAAAGCTTTCCTTGAGGTGAACAAACTCTTATAAGCTCTATTGTTTCTTTATCAATTTTATCAGTGTTTTTCTGCCCAAGGGCCCATCGGGGAAAGGCTAAGGTGGCCAACCTAGAACCATTTTGCTCTACCTGTCATGTAGGAAAAAGAGCCTCAGCACACAATGGCAACTTTGGAAAGATAAAGTACTAAAACTGTGATGGGGGCAATTTCCTGAGTCCTCTGACCTGATTTTTAAAAAACAAATTTTCTGAATAATATTTTCATTAATTTCCTGGTATGTATTTCTAAAGAAGTGTGGATAATGAGTGCAAGAATTGACTACCTGTGAATTTATATATATATTTCCACACAACTGAAGAAACAAGATTATAAAGCTCCCCTTTCAGAAGCTCTGTTATGAAATAAATAAATTTGTTGTTTTCGAACTGAATCTTCTTCACTGAAAGTTTTGGAGCCATCCTTCAAATTATTTGACTGACAGTAGTTTATAACAAGTCATGCTATACCTTTGCCAATCACTGCATTTCCCGAGAACTGGAAAGTCATTACCCTTAATTTCTTTCTTTTCTTTTCCTTTTTTTTTT
>VXBA01005295.1:609008-687923 GCA_013399895.1 Serilophus lunatus | reverse complement strand
AAAAAAAAAAAAAAAGAAAAGAAAATAACTTGAGTGCTTTCTTTCAAGAATACTAGGCTCAAAGACAGTTTTAAAGGTCTGGAAATATAAAGATACATTCAGCAATGTAATAAAATAATATTTATTCACAACTGGTTTCATCTGCGTTGTCTGCATCATGTAAATAAACTTAGAGAGAATAGATTGTAGAGATTATAATTATATATATAATTATATATTATATAATTATAGAGAATAGATATGATTGCTAATACTGATTGTCTCATTTAGAAGTGGATTTTTATGCTAATGTAATATATTTCAGTAACAGAACTATAATGCTTCATTAAAGGAAATATAGCTGAAATTAAATTTTACTTTGCACTTACCAAATATCTGTCTTACATTCCCTCATTTTGGTTTGCTGACAAAATCCATGCTTGGGCCTCAAAGAGATGTCCTACTGCTTCAGAGAAGGCATGCCACTCAAAGCAGCATGGCAAAAGTGACCGACTGACAGACATATGACAGACATATAAGTACAACAGGTGTAAGTACAACATTTCACTGTTTCAGAGCAATTTTTCCTTCGTGTGGTACATCCAGAAGTTTGTTCCTCTTGGAGAAACAAGGCTGAATTTGGCCAAAATGAAATCCAAAGCCCCTTAACTACCCTAATAATACGTGACTAGAGGAAATCATAATAAATAACACACATAATCTGTGAATCTATAGTATGTAAATATGAACCTGACAGAAACAGACTTGGAAATTTCCACCCAAAATCAAAATGTAGCACTCTTTCTGTCCATTGTAGTATAAAGATAAATTAATGTTCTAACAAGATCATTTACATTCTGCCTCCACTTTTATACTAGGAACTTATTTATTAATTCCAAATACTCATAGTGAGAAATTTTAATACTCTGCTGCAGTAGAAAAAAAAATTCCCATGCTAGCATTCTATTTTTCTTGATAGTTACTGTCACTGCAACCCTTAATTTAGAGCACAGAAGTGGCACAATGGTAAATTACGGCACTCCTCAAAAGCTTCACCTTCCAACCCCAGCACTGTGATTGTGTCAGAAATTAAAAGAAGAAGAAGAGTTTATTTCTCAGTGAGTGTGATGTCACATTGACCAAGAAGGAGCACATGAAATGAAGAGATTTGCAGTGCCAGTGTACTAGTTCAGAGCTCATCACTCACATCTGAATTTCTTGAGCATTTTTCTTGGCAATTTTTAAAACTTGCCACTTCAAGCCTTCTTGAAAACAGTTAATAAGGGTGATGCACTGAGTTGGTATAATGTTAAATGTCATTTAGGTGCAAATATATTTGTTTCATCTATTTAGACATAATCTGGTTTTATTTAAAAAACAAACAAAGCCAAGTAAAGAATACTACATACAGAAGAGCACTAAGAAGGGATTTTCTTTCTAACTGCTAGGGGATTTATTCTCAACTGATGTTACTTGGATGGTGATAGCTTTTCATGTCTTGGGTAGAGATACAGAAGGTTGGTCAGAGATGAAGATATGTAAAAACTACAAGTTGTTTTTCAAAGACTAAGATAAAAATTGTCAAAGTACCTCATGAATATTGTTTGATCAGCAAGTTCTAGAAATATTAAAAATCCAGTCTAGTGCCATGCATAAAGACAGTCACATAGGCAAAGAAGCATGATATATTATCCCAGAGGATGGCATCATTTGTAAGTTCTCTTTGGACCTGAAAGGTCTTGTAACCCCCAGTATGAAAATGTTTAATTAATTAACCTACTGGATTCCTCTCAGCTAGACTAATATATAGCCTGTGAATGAGACAGACTATATTAAACCAGGGAAATTCAAAAGCAAGTACCCTAGGCTGCATTCTGACCGAAACATGACAGCACCTTTCTGTTTCATGTTCTCTAGGAACATCACCTGCTCTCTCAGGGAAAAAGAATGTCAGGAGACATGAGGGGGATTGAGGCTGTGACATGAAGAGCAGCACATTTCTGCAAACAGATTGAAACTGTCACATGGCATTAGATTTTTTTTTCTTGCCAGACAAGGGCCAGAGCAGTTTTTTGGTCAGGGGTACTAAGATAAGAGAGACTTAGAAGTTTAGAGGGAACCAGGGAATATAAGGGCCAAGTAAAACACCAGGTTGAACACTAGGTGTACAGGAAGCAGAAAAACTGAACTCTTTAACAGCTCCGTTTAAAGCATGTGCTGCTGCTAGGACTAATACTATTTTGACACTTCCGATATGAATTTTGGATTAGAAAAAATTGTCAGCAGACAAAAGTATGATTTCCAGGAAGGTTGCTGTAATATCTTTCCAAGCATAGGAAGTAATTTCTTATTTTTTCCATCCAAATGCTGAATGGAACTACCTGTGATCAAAAACATGATTTGTATGAGGAATGGTGCAGTCAAATTTAAAAGAATTGATACAATTGAGGCAATAAACAAGGACAAGGGAAAAGCTGAGTCAAATCAAATGTTTAAGTGTTCATGAGAGACAAAATGAAGAATAAAAATTGTACCTTGAGGAATTTGTTACAATATGGTAATTTGTACATTCAGAACTCCTCTACTGTAAACTAGAATATCCTTCATCTCACTTGTGAGGTTTTTTACAGTAATTTTATTTAAATCTTCACTCATAAATTCAGTTTAGCATTTGTAAGCAATGCACCACAGAAAATGATCTTGTTGCATTGTAAAATAAGTAGTTTTTGTTTTCTTAATGGTAGCTAGGAAAAAATGTTGCTAAAATATTCTGCATGTAAGAGTAAAAACCTATTATCATTCTTGATGCTTCTAACCCAGTGGAATTCATGTTTTATAAATGAAATGTTAGATCTTATCTCTTTATTGACTGGCAAAAGCCAGGTAAATCCCAGAAGAATACCTACAGTAGATCTTTTCTGACATGGGGCAATTGGCTGTTTCATTACAGGGAAATCAAACCAGATGTAACTTGATTCTTTATTACTTTCTTGTAGGGGAGAAATGGATCAGTCTTTGGAAACCAGTATGGGCAATAATTTAGAAGATAACTTGAAGAAATCATATTTTAGTGTTTAAGGCCAGAAAAAAAATCACACAAATTTGCTTGAGAGCATTTAAAACTTACTGAAAAGCACTGTTGCACTTAAAGTAAAGGGACATTTTTTCAATAGTGGTAAAAAATTTTACAACATTTTATTTCAATATTACTTTAAAAACACTTCACGATGTGTGGGCTAGGAAATATTTAAACTTGTATACAGGACTGCTATCTAACAGTTAGCTGATGTTAGATGTTAGTTAGATGTGTATTTCATCCACATCAGATAAGAATGACAATATCCCCAGAACCCCTCACTTAGGCTGACAGCTTCTCATTTCTCTGTAGCTCAAAAATCTAAACTGTTCATGCAAGTCAGTCAAGAACAACAGCATATCCAGATGGTGAGTCAACACCTGTTCTAGATGCATTTCTATGAATGGAACGAAACCTGTTTTGGAGACCTTCCTTTTCCCTATTCCTTCCTTAGGTAGACTAACCTAAGTTTATAAATAAGCTTGAAAATTGGACTGTATAGAAAACTTGAATCAGTTAATTTAAATGAGAAGTCACCCAGATTTACTGATTAATTTCTAATTACTTAAATATGAAAATATGTAAAGAAAATACATTAAATTGTATTTATTATGTATTGACTGATACAACACTCAGCAGTATACAAGTAAAATGTGACATAACAACATGCATTAGATGCATAAGATTAATCATTATTAAAGCATAATAAACTTTGCTAAAAGGAATCTCAAGAAGTTCAACAAAAGGAAATGCACTTACACTGGAGAGGGATAACACCGCGTACCAGGAATAACACTGACTACCAGGTGGAATGTTGCTTGACAGAGAAGGGTCTGGATGTCCTGGTGGGTGCAAGTTGACTACAGGCCAGCAGTGTGTCCTTGCAACAAGAATCAAGAACATCCTCAGGCTACACTGGGAAGGGTGCTGCCTATGTTAAGGCAGATGATTATTTCCTTCAGTTCAGCCCTGGTGAGAAACATCTGGAGTGATGGAACAGGTTCAACAGGTTCTGGGCTCTCCAGAGTAAGACTGGATCATGAACTTACTGAAGAGCAGGAGGCAGTGGGCACAGACTGAAACACAGGAAATTCCACTTAACCATGAGAATTTAATTTATTTTTTTTTAATATGGAGGTAGTCAAACACTGGAAATGGTTTCTCAGAGAGGCTATTAGTTCTCCAACCTTGGAGACACAATCCTGGACATGTGCGCTAGCTGATCCTCCTTGGGTAGGCATTAGATGATCTCCAGAGATGCTTTCCAACAGTCCTTCTTTGATTCTGTGTTATAACATCTGAATGTAATCATGCTCTTCCCTAACCACAAAGATGTGAAAAAGAACACAGCAAAATATCAGAAAGGAACACTTGGTCTCATCAAGTGGCCTGATCTCTACACATGATAACCCAGATGAAATTACACAGCTATTATCAAATATATATCTTAGACATTCTTGTCAAAATTCTTCTATGTCCCAAAAAGTAAAAGAATAAAGATGGCATCCATTTGATGAGCCTCTTCTGCAAGGGATTTATCAATTTACTAAACAACATTATTAACAATTACCAAATGACACAAAGAATATGCTTAGTAACCGAACATGCTAACAAAATATATTTATCCTGACTAGAAAAGGGCATTAAATACAGAATAGGAAGGAGTTAGGATTTCATCTAATCCTTTCTTTTCCTCTGAGACACAGTCAAGACAATATTTGCCAGAAGTCTGTTTAATTTATTCTTGAAAATATCCAAGTAAGGGGATTCCAGGTCATCCATATGTAATCTATTCCAAATAGTTTCACCAGCTTTAGAGCTGGAAAATCTTTTCCTGATACCCATGTTTGTGTGGTCAATGAGCAAAGAAAAGTCCTTACAGTATTCTTATACATTGGCAAGCAATTATGATAGACATAATCACTCAGTAGTCTTTGCCTTAAAACAAACAAACAAACAAACAAACAAACATCCCAAACACCCAACCATTTTCCCCAATGACTCATTGTTCATCAGAACTGTCATCAGGCAATCTTCTGGCAGTCTATGACATCCTAGACATCATGTGTGTATGACTTAGACAGTGCAATAAGAAGGGGAGACTACAGAGAAATGACTGCTAAGCCATATAAAGGGATGTAGATGCATTGGGATGCAATCTTAAAGACGGAATCAGCACAAGTTAAGAGACGAATGGGGGAAGAACAAATTTTACTGAAAGAAGATTCAATTTCCATGCAGTCTTTCATGTGCATCTTGTCTTGACAACAGCAAATGCAAGATCCAAAAATTGGCACAGCACTAGCTTTTCTGCAAGGCTTACCACATCTTTTCTAATAGGTCATCCAAGATTTGTGTCTACCAAAATAAAAAGCTAGGTTGTTAAAACTATCAGTAGCTAATGCAACCAGGCCCTTTAGGCCTGTTTTTTTTCAGTTCATTTAACAGAAGTCACAAATCCCATCTAAAATGAGCAAAACAAACAAATAAGTGAGAATGTTGAATCTTCTGGGGGAATTCTGTATAATTTTAGAAGCACATGGCACTTCAATATTTGAAACCTGAATTTTTCAGTAAAGTTCTTTACAGGCAGATTCTTCAGTCTTTCATGGATGGAAAATTTTCATTGAGAAAGTAGAATGTAAGCATATCTTCTGCATCTGAAATAATATACATCTGAATAGTTTGCTTTAGAATAGACTGGTATTTCCAGAACCTTTTCTTTTCTTTTTTTTTTTTTTAACGAATCGCAATAAAAATTAAGTCAGCACTTTGCTAATTGTTGCAAAGAACAAAAAAGAGCAGAGTAATATTGTAATACTTTTCTGGGACCAACAATCTCATATTCCTACTGTCAACATGAAAACCCTTGATGTGATACTGAATTAAAAGCTACCTTTTGACAGTCATGTTCATGTAATATCCAAATCCTTTTTCACCATCATAGGTACTGTACTTGCCTGAGATCTCTGCTCAAAAAAAGTGGAGAAGTTTATTCATACCTTTGGCATGTCTAGGTAGGGCTACTGAAATTTATTATTTTAGATGAGTCAAGCTAAAATGCCCGCTAAAATGCCTTTCCAATTTTGTTAAAACACCAGTTGCTACAAATCGACCCAAACTCAATATTGTTTATCAACCCACTTCTGTAAGTTGTTCTATTTACTTCTAGTAAAATATCACATTTATTTTAAAGGAAAGATTTAATCTAGAGAACCATACTAGTCTTGCTAATTTCACATATATTTAATAGACTAAATTTTTAAAGGAACTTTCAGATATTTAGTCATAAACATTCACATATGTAAATAATAGCCTTCATGCTTGCAAAGTTCATTTTGACAAAATGGATTTGCTTTGGAAAATTCTATCCTGTGTGCAGGTAACTGCTAGATCCATCACGTGTATGCAGTGATGACAATTTTTAAAAATATATAAACAAACAGGAAAAGTTTTGAGTACACTCATGGAGTCAGAAATTTCAGAATTTGGCCTAGATTTAAAGTGGATTTTTCTCTGGGAGGTACTAGTTTCTCCTGGAGAAACTTTCAGGCCATGGCTTGGATGATGTACTGTTAGCTACATAAAAAATGGGCTGGATGGCCAAACCCAGAGGGTGGTGGTGAATGGAATTAAGCCAGGGTGGCAGCTGGTCAAAAGTGAATCAGTATTTGGGCCCGTCCTGTTTTATATATTTAACCATGATCTAGACAGGGGGATCAAGTGCACCCTCAGTAAATTTGCAGATAACATAATGATGACAAAAAGTTGGGTGAGAGTGTTGATCTGCTGGGAGGATAGGCTCTGCAGGGGGATCTGGACATGATAGATTGATGGATCAAGACCAATAATATGAGGTTCAGTAAGGCCAAGTGCTGAGTCCTACATTTAAATCACAGGGAAGAGCAGCTGGAAAGCTGCCCATTAGAAAAGGATTTGGAGGTGCTGGTCAACAGCTGGTTGAACATAAGCCATCAGTGTGACCAAGAAGGCCAGTGTCATCCTGACTTGTATCAGAAGCAGTGAGGCCAACAGAGTCAGGGAACTGATCATCCCCCTGTACTCAGCACTAGTGAGGCCACACTTCCAGTACTGTGTCCAGTCCTGGGTGTCTCAGTTCAGGAAAGACACTGAGGTGCTGGAGCTTGTCCAGAGAAGGGCAACAATGCTGGTGAAGAGTCTTAAGAGGAATGGCTAAGAGAGATGGGGTTGTTTAGCCTGGAGGAAAGGAGACTTGGGGGAGACCCTCTACAACTACCTAAAAGGAGGTTGTAGTGGGGTGCTGATAAGTCTCTTCTCCCAAGTAAAAATGAGAGGAAATGGCCTCAAGTTGCCCCATGGGATATATCGATTAGATATTAGGGGAAAATTCTTCATGAAAGGGGTTGCCAACATTGAAACAGGTTGCCCAGGGCAGTGGTGGAGAACCCATTTCTGGAGGAATTTAAAAGATGTGTAGATGTGACACTTAGGGACAAGGATTATTGGTGTACTTGGCAGTGCTGGTTTAAAAGTTAGACTCAATGATATTAGAGGTCTTTTCCAATCTAAACAATTCTATGATGCTATGATTGTTAAAGCAGCAATTTCATGCCAAAGCTGTTACAGCTCACTTCCTGTTTTAGTGGTTTTGAGAGAAACAATCTGGTAGTTTGTCTCAATTATTTTTTTTCCTCATAACTTTACTTAACATAAATTGCTAAAAACAGAAGTGGAAACTGTGCTAATCTCAACCAGTTTTCTGCATGAGAACTGTAGATTTCTTCTTATTTGTGTGTATAACCTAATAAAGTGTTATTGAAATAGATTGTTTCTTTTAGAAAGACACCTGACATTGATAAAAGGACTCCAAGTGATGAAGAATTTACCATATTCTTCGCTAATCCATTGCAAAGCTGATTGCTCCCAGTGTTATAAATGTGTATCTTGCATCTACTCTTTCAGCTGAAATCCCTTGCGACTGCACATTGGTTCAAGTAAAAAGCCATGACTTGTGTAAGAGCTTAATACATCAATGACTGCTTCAAGTGCTGACAATACAAAATGAGTGAGCCTTCTCCAACCATCAGATCAGATACAATAATCTTGTTACAGAACATTTATGCTTAAATTTAAATTTATAAAGCATTGCACAGGATTTAAACCATGTTATTCCACTGACCATAATAGAAATTGTCTGCCTGCATGCCCTCCAAGCTGCTGATAAAATGTATATGTTAAACACTAAGGGCAAGATACACAAAATGAATTGGGTCCTGCTGTGCTGGGATTTGTAATGCCTAAACTTTTAAGCTGCTTGACTTCCTTTCTGCTATCAAGGTCCTGGATTAGATGTCCAAGAGTCAGTGGGAATAACAGCATAAATCAGTGGGAGCACATAGCTGACTCACAGCAGCCAGCCTCTTTATTCTATCCATGATAAAGCTTCAGCTACTGCTAAAATGTATATTGAATCACATTTCTAGCCATGGATTAGCAGCTTACTCTGGAATTAGAAAGCATTGAAGATGCCTTCTGTACTTCCAAGTCACTTGTTCAGTAGGTAGATATACTTATCCCCTTCCATGTGAGGGGATGAGGCAGAAGAAGCACTTCAATAGAAGGCAGTAAGGGCAATGGCTCTTCTACCCAAAAGGACCAAAGTTATATCTTCTTTCCAGCATGTGTTAAATTAGAAATAAACTATTTCCTATGCCTGAAATAACTTCATCCCTACCACCTGAAAGATCAATCTAAACACAGCAGACATGGTTAAACCCTTTTCTGAATTGGACTACAAAACCGCATATAGCCATCACCCTTCAAATTCATTTCCTAAGCCAGGTCCCTACCATGATGTTCCTGGTACCTCCACTCTTTAACCTTGTATTCCCAAACAAAAATTTAGATCCCACATTTCACATGCCTCTCAGCCTTTCACAGAATCATTAAATGGTTGAGATCTGGAAGTTACCTAGTTTAACTCCTACTGCTAAAGCAGTGTCACGTAGAACTGGTTGCTCAGGACGATGTTCAGATAGCTTTTGAATATCTTCCACAAGGCAGATTCCATCGCCTCTCTGGGCAATCTTTGTCAGTGCTCAATCACTGTCAGTGAAAGAGCGTTTCCTGATGTTCAGAAGGAACATTCTGTGGTTCACTTGTGCCCATTGCCTTTGGTCCTGTCACTGGGTACCATTGAAAAAGAGCACGGCTCTA
This sequence comes from Serilophus lunatus, assembly GCA_013399895.1. Classification (NCBI taxonomy): domain Eukaryota; kingdom Metazoa; phylum Chordata; class Aves; order Passeriformes; family Eurylaimidae; genus Serilophus; species Serilophus lunatus. Next base: position 678,670 of record VXBA01005295.1, on the reverse strand, counting down.
TTCTTTTTTCACTCTCCCTGAAGATATTTACATCCATTGACAAGATCCTCCCTTAGCCTTCTCTCCTCTGTTCTGAACATTCCCATCACTCTCAGACTTTCCTCATAGGAGAGAACATCCGGTCCCTTCACCTTCTTCATAGCCCTTTGCTGGACTCCCTCCAGCATGTCTGGAGAACTGTCCAGTACTCTCCAGTACTGACAAGCCCAGAATCAGAGGTAGTACTTCAGGAATTTCTTCACCAGTGCTGAGTAGAGGGGAAGGGTCACCTCCCATGCCCTGGAGGCAACCACATGAAGCAATCCAGGATGCTATTTGCCTTCCTTATGGCAAGGGCACATGGCTGCTTCATGTTGAGCTTGGTGTCTACTAGGACCCCCATGTCCTATTCTGCAAAAGTGGTGTGCTGGTTTGAACACTAGGGGGTGCAATCAGGACGAGAGACATAATAGAGAACACCAACAGCAAAACCGTTTATTTTCCTAGGGGGCATTATAAAACTACAGACTCCTATAGGCACCAAATACACACAACAGACCCGAAAATATTTTGCAATAATAAAAAAACAAAGTGACAAACTGCTCCTCCAAGCAGACTGGTAGGCTGAGGAGCAAGGGAAGAGGGGAAGGCCGCCACATGGATGATATTTCCCGGTCCTGGAGCCTCTGAAAAAGAATAAACAGTGAGAAGTACCTCCTCTAGGAACCCAAGGGGAAGATACCACTCTGCATTGTTGCTGGGTGGCCTTCTGCTGCTACTGTCGGAGCTCCAAGGGTGCTGCGTGGTAAGCAGAACCAGGAAGGAACAGGAGGAACGGCAGCTGACCCTCTGTTCACAAAAGCGAGCCAGGAAAAGGGGCTGATTTCCGGGTTTCGTGTCTTTTAAGTGCTGTCTGATCTCGTGTGATCTCGGAGCAGCTTCATGGGCATGCTGTCTTCTCATTGGAAGGCAGCGTTGGGCACCGCCCCTCTTCGAGATTTTCACTGCGTGGCCAACATGGCATTTCTCGCCAAACTCGCCCATGTGGTCGGGCTCCAGGGCCCGGCGGCCGCCATTGCCACTGCCCCTGCCCACNAGGGGCTGATTTCCGGGTTTCGTGTCTTTTAAGTGCTGTCTGATCTCGTGTGATCTCGGAGCAGCTTCATGGGCATGCTGTCTTCTCATTGGAAGGCAGCGTTGGGCACCGCCCCTCTTCGAGATTTTCACTGCGTGGCCAACATGGCATTTCTCGCCAAACTCGCCCATGTGGTCGGGCTCCAGGGCCCGGCGGCCGCCATTGCCACTGCCCCTGCCCACGGAGCACTCGCTGCTTGCAGGGACAATCAAGAGGGGTCCCCGGGGCCGGCGGTGCCACCTGCGGGCCAGCTGGAGTGGCTGCTGTGGGGCCGCCCACTCCAGCTGCCTCAGAAGGGGCCGCGGGACCGCCCTGGGATCGGCTGCCTCTGCCAGGATGATGCTCTGTGCCCCGCAGCCTTCAGCATGGCTGCAGGGCCAGCTGCCGCCGCTGGGGACAGTCCCACTGCCATCAGCATGGCTGCCAGGCTCTGGGAACCCCAGGACGGGAGCCAGGGGCTGCCGGGGGCCGGGGGGGGCCCCTGCTGCTCCCCAGCAGGGCGGCAGGACTGCCCTTGCCCTTGTCGAGGCGGGGAGGGGGCCAAGGCCAGGCCGCCACCCCGTGGCACCTGGGGACAGACTCAGAGTGCCACGGGGGGGGTGCCCTGCGTCCAGGCACGGGCTGTGCCGGGCCAGCCCCCGCAAGCACTCGGGGTTGGCTCCAGCGCAGCCCGAGGGGACCCTGCGGCCAGACGTGGCCCTGNGGGGCTGCCGGGGGCCGGGGGGGGCCCCTGCTGCTCCCCAGCAGGGCGGCAGGACTGCCCTTGCCCTTGTCGAGGCGGGGAGGGGGCCAAGGCCAGGCCGCCACCCCGTGGCACCTGGGGACAGACTCAGAGTGCCACGGGGGGGGTGCCCTGCGTCCAGGCACGGGCTGTGCCGGGCCAGCCCCCGCAAGCACTCGGGGTTGGCTCCAGCGCAGCCCGAGGGGACCCTGCGGCCAGACGTGGCCCTGGCCCGGGCCAGCCCGCAGGTACCTGAAAGCATGGCTCCAGGGAGAAGCCCCGCCCGGCCTCGGGGGAGCCCCGCACAGCCCCCCGGGTGGGCCCCATGGCCAGGCATGGCCTGGGGAGCTCGCACGGCTCGGGGAAACCCCCACCCCCGGCCCCACCGGAAGGCTCAGTCCTGGGGTCACTCCTCGCAACTACATGGGGAAAGGTTTCACCATCCAAGTTGACTGCGGCAACGAGCCTGGCTCAGCGCAGCCCTGGGCATGGGGTCTTTAGTCTTCAACCTGCTTCCCCTTCTCAGGAAAACAAAAAACAAGTTTAACACCCCTTTCCCCCAACCTAAAAGGCAAAAACTGCTTCCCTAACCCATTATAAGTGGCCAGTCCCTGGTATACATTGGTGCATTTCCCCTCTGCTTCCTGTTTCTCAAACTCCTGTATCAGGAACAAGTAAGATGTTCTTAAATCCTTGCTGCCTGAACTGTACGCATTACAGGAAGCAGCTGCAGTACCACAACATCTCAGATCTAGAACTTCCTGTTCTGATGAGGGGAGGGGGAGTGGGGAGAATAATTAGGCAGGAGTAAGCAGAGAAATACAAAACTAACGATCTACCATATTCAGCTGGATTGTAGGACAGGGAGATACAACTCATGCACTTCACATAAGTCACCAGGACTGCATGTAATGTCATGCTTATATATAAAAGACCTCATCGCTCAGTGCCACAGTTCTATTCCATTTTAACTCCCTCATTTATTTAATGCCAGATTATTTTATAGAAAAGAATTTTCAAAATATATGTAAAGTTACTTATTATGTAATAAACAATTTTTTGTCTTAAAAAATTAAACATGCTTGAAACATTGATGATAAATAATTTCACCACAGCTGCCACTCACAAAGGCAGCAACTTCTTTAAGAAAAGCCAGTGATCTGTACCTAAATTTATATTATAAACACAGAAGCGTAACAGGGTACTTCAAGGTTAGAATCACACAGAGGTAAACAATTACAGTCCTGAGACAGAGACAGAGTTTCATGTCCCTTGTCCCATGTCCCTAGTGTCTCATTTAGTACTGTAGACATAGTATTAGTCATACAGCTAAATTATAATTCAAAAGGGTTATCTAGTTAGGAACAGCCACAGCAGAAGTTAGGAGACTGATTTGCCATTTTAAATTCCATAATTTCTTTCCAAGTGATCAAACCCCAAAACCTGTTTGTCTCAGAAATAGCATTATGTATATCTATTTTTATTAATGAATGAGATGTTACATGGTCAATGATTTGCTAATTATAAATATTGTTGGCATTAACAGGAAAGCAAGACGTATCCTGACGGTATGATTTACATTTTGTGATAGTCCTTTACATGACTTCATTGTGCTGAGTGTTTAACCAAGAAGCATTCAGAGTGCACTACAATGGGCATGGCTGTAGTTTATGATCTGCTGGCATTAACTGAATGGTACATACCTTATATAACACGGATCTAAAAGATAATACGTGTGTTTTGAATCACGAGTTTTCAGGTTATTCTGTTAGAGCGCTGGCTGCAGCCCTAGAAGTCCATACACAAATCTCATTGTCACCTTATAGATCTTTGCTGTTGTATGCAGAAACCTTTCTGTTTTACAACTAAGACAAAAGGCTGAACTACGTCAACTTTTCTTGCTCTCATTTTATCTGGATTGTGACTTTCACCCTTGCAAGTAAGGAAGGGGATTTAGTCAGTGTCTAGCTCTGCATAACTTTACCAATTCTTTTACCTCTTCTAACATCAAAAAACTGTTTTTCACTCAAGACTTGGATATGAGAGGTACCTTCTGAGGTATGTGGATTTCAGAATAGCTATATTTCTTTTTGTAGAGTCTTGAGATTCTAAGTCCTCATGGGATATGGTAAAGGCAAAATTAAAGATTCCTGAAGTAACTCCATAAAGTACACAAAAAGCTTAATAAATCATGTAGAGCACACTATACAACAACAAACTAACGTACCTGGGGGATGAGGGACCTCAAACAGCATCTCCACAACCTGTCATTAGCTCAAGTCTCTATCACTGTGTTACGCATCAGCTGGAGGAACTCTTCCTCCCTGTTTCTTTGTAATCAAACAAAGCATTTTTATGTCTCTCAACATTTAACATTCAATTTGTTAAATGTCACAGAAGAAAAATAAAATGAAAAAGACATCAGTTAATAATGTATTCTTTAAAGTTTCATCATCCCATGACTCTATTTCTGCATGTTGACCTAATTTGCCATGACAGAACATGGTCTGTGTTTCAGAACATTCCAAGTGTAGAAATTACTAAAAATTAGTAAGAACTGTATGCTAGATAAGAAAATAGCCATTTTTATTGACATTATTGCACAGACACAACTGTACTAATTGAAACATGATTTATTAAGGTACCTAATATTTTAATTGTCCCAGTTAGGAGTTGGTCCTTCCTCATATGGCACTCTGACATTCTTTCTATGTCAGATCTCAATGCAGTTTGGTGGTACCTTGACAAATTAGGTGTAAATTCAGACTTTGTTAGGACCATCTGACACTCTAAACAAATCTCACAATATAAAGACTTCTACTGGAATTGGACAAGTTGGCTTAGAAGGTAAAAATAATAATATACTTTCCATGTATTTGTCATGTATTTAAATCCCTTAATATCTGTTATCAATGGAAATCATTATGGATCGACATCAGTGGCTACTGCAGGAGTTTCCATCATAGTAGACAGAAGTCCACATCACAAAACCATAAATACAACCAGTCTAATACTGTAGCCTTTAAAGATCTTAAGTCAGAAGATAAGAGCTGAAAAGTTGATAAAATTAAATTTCTCTTTCACCTTCAGGGCCTTCATCCTAAAACAAGATTGAGGCATTATGGCATTATTGTGAGTAAGGTTCTATTCCCTTCTTTAACTATCCTGCAAGTGCAAAAGGGTCTATAGCTGTGTGAAGAAACATTACACACAGGTACCCCCAAAAATGCTAGGAGTGGAAGGATTTAGGAAAATTTATTTCCAAAGGCAAGGATGCTGAAACTAAAGAACATTAATAAACCTAACAGTGTTAAAAACACCAGGCCTCTGTGAAAGACATACTCTGTTCTTCTCAGGGCTTTTATACCCAGCCTCCCTGCTGTGGAGGCCTTCAAACACATCTGCAAGAACTTATCTTCTTCTCATAGCAGGGAGAGGTTCTTTGGAATGCAGAAGTAGATAAAATCATATAGAATGTGTTCTTGGAACGGATGGGTCCATCTCATGTGGTAAAATGCCACTAAGCAAACATAAACCTTCATCTCCTCAAAATAAATCTTCTGAAATATTTAACCTACCCCTACAAGCAGTCACTGCTATTAGGTGACAACTCAGAAATGTGAGAATTCAGAAAATGGAGGTGAAAGACCAGCAAAGTGATGAAGATTTAGGTTAGATGTCAGATTGGAACATTCTGCTGAAATTATTGCAAAATACTTGCTGGCAGAGAGAAAAATAAATCTGACCAACTACATTTATTAAAAGTATTCTCTATGCATTATTTATTTACAAATAATCACCTTCTATATATTTGAGTATTAGAGAGACTCTGTTTTTCCCATGAAACTTAATTAATTTAGCTATCCTGGTATAACCCATTTATCCAATTTATCTACTTTTTTATTCTACAAGCTACCCGTAATTTGAGCTGTCACATTAATATATAGTGATTCTAGTGCACTTAATCAGGACAACTCTAAAATGAAAAAATGGAGGAAAATGCATAAACATTTACAAGGTCATCTGCAAGCATATAATTTCGAGAGTGAAAGTAGCCTATGAGGCACACTTTAACCTTAAGAGACAAGATCAACATGAATATACTTATTTGTTTACTCCTACATACATAGGTTTCAGGTGTACCACTTAGTATCTACCAATGAAAATTATTAGATACAAATGCAGCCCCACAAAACCAGTAAACTCAGATAAACCATTTATCTTTCATGTTTGCTACCAGTTTCACACTTATGATCCTAAATTAGTTGTAGTAACTCCCATGGATTACCATATACTCTCCTTTCTGAACATTTTATATTAATTCAGAATAATGGATTATTTCCCATTAGCTGAGTTCTCAGAATCTTTGAAATTACTTTGGATACACTTTCCATAGTATTCTTTTTTCTTCTGCTGTACACCTACCTATGATGGAACTTGAATTTGAGCTGGGGATGATCCCTGATCTGTTGATGTTCCAGAAACTTTCCACAGCCAAGAACATTTCCTGAGGGAAGTTAAAAAAATTTGACAAAGCAATGGGAACATAGGCTTTATTGGAATCAAAGCAGCTTTGCAAAAAATAGAACAGGTCTCAAGTAATTTGTTTAAACTTATGACATGGAGGTAGAAATACATCTCTAAACATAAGAAAAAGAATCCATTCCTTCCCATAAAGATCAGAGGTGAGAAAACGTGTCCAAAGGACAGGAAAAACCCACAACTATTTATGGATTATATTCATCTACTACTTGCTTCTATTCATAATCTACTTGCCTCTGACACTATTATCCTAAACATCATTAAGACATAGTCTGAAGTCCAGTTATCTGTTCTAGAGGATAAGGGACAGGAGGCAAGTGTGGGACAGTGAAGTTTGGTGATTTTCATCAATGCCCTCTCAATGCCAACTCTTTAGACTAGATCTGACTTACAGACAACAGAGAGCACCAGGCACTTCTAGGATACAAGTAGATATTTTAGATGTCTATTTTGGATGTGCTCAATTCCATGCTGAAAATACATAGCGCTCAGCACTGTACAGGGCATTGTAGTGGGTTGACCCTGGTTGTATTCCCGGTACCCACCAAAGCTGCTATATCACTCCTCTCCACAAGTGGACAGGGGAGAGAAAATATAACAAAAGGTTCATGAGTTAAGGACAGGAAGAGATCTCTTACTGATTACTGTAGTGGGCAAAACAGACTCAACTTGAGTCTATTAATTGAATTTATAACTAACAAAATCAGAGCAGGATAATGAGAAGTAAAATAAATCTTAAAAACACCTTTATCCCACCCTTCCCTCCCTCTTTCCCAAGCTCTACCTCTTCTCCTGCAGCGATGTTCCTACTGCTGCTCAAGGAGAAGAGTCCTTCTCTGGCTCCAGCATTGGTTCCCTCCCATGAGAGACAGTTCTTTATGAATTTCCTAGGATGAGTCCATCTCATGAGCAACAGTTTTCCATGATTTGCTGCAAAGTGCTCACTCTTCCACGAGTGCAGTCCTTCAAGCACAGGCTCCTGCAGTGTGGGTCCCCCATAGGGTCGCAAGTCCTACCAGGAAACCTGCTCCAGCATGGGCTCCTCTCCGCATATGTGTCAGCAGGTCCCTGCCATGATCCTGCTCCAGCACAGCCTCCCATGGGGTCACAGCCTCCTTCCAGCATCCACCTGCTCCAGCATGGGCTCCTCCATGGGCTGCAGGTGGATCTCTACACTTCCACTGATCTCCATGGACTGTAGAGGGACAGCTGCTTCGTCACAGTCTGTACAACAAGCTACAAAGGAACCTCAGCTCCGGTACCTGGAACACATCTTGCCCCTCCTTGTCCATTCACTTTGGTGTCTGCAGAGCTGCTCCTCTCACTCTCCTCCTCTGGCCACAATTACTTCTGCACATTAAGTTTTTTCCTTCCTTCTTAAATGTGTTATCACAGAGGCATTACTATCGATTGGCTTGGCCTTGGTCAGCTATGGATCCATCCTGGAGCCAGCTGGCATTGTCTCTGCTGGACATGTGGGAAGCTTCTGGAAATTTCTCACAGAAACCACCCCTGTAGCTCTCCCCCCTGCCAAACCCTTGCTGTCAAATACAGGCATCTAGGAAATTAATTCAGCTGTGGACAATGTGGATGTATGTGTTTGGTTAAAACCCATGCTATATCTGATTACTTTGGCACATTTCTTTCACTTGGAAAAGTCAGAAAGGAGCCTTATGAGTGAACAACTCTACTGATATCTCCATTCTACAACTCAATCAGGTTGATTTATAATGCCAGATATGTTATCTGAATATCTAATTCTTGTTCAATAAGCTTCAGGCAATGCTGTGTTCTTCTGGCCAGTTGCCTTTTCTGCTGAAACATCGTATCAGATTTATGTCTGCAAAATTTTCACTAAGTCTCTGTTTTCTGAGGGGTGTAAGAGTACAGCACCAGTACTGTGAGCGTACATTTAGTTAGAGAATCTCTGGCACCAGCTTCCTTTGTTCAGTGCCAATATAGGGAAACACCAGGAAAACTTATGGCGTATCTAAGATATTGACAACATACAGCTCCCCATTTTCTTTTTCTTTCTTTTTTTTTTTCTAATTTTCAAGTTCAGTTAACAATAAGCAGAGCAATGTGTGCATTGATGGCCTTGTGGAATAGAGGTGACAAAAATTAAGAGCAATATTTAAAGAAAGCAAAAGTATAAAGAACTAGTCACATATCACCACTCCTTATAGAGATGAAGATTCCCAACACAAGGCATGTCTTTAGATTCTTGGCTACTTCAAGGACTATTCAATATAGGTTTTTTTACTCAACATTTTCACTTGAGATACTCACATCTTATTTCTTTAGGAATAAAGCCTTCCTGTAGTAACCCTGGGCATTATCACTTCCAGATTTAATCATGGTATATGACACCACCCAGAGCTACCTAAACAAACAGAACTTGGTGGGCCCCCTTATTAAATAACATACCTGAGAGAATACATGAACCTTGGCTGCACTAGCTGTAAAATCACCAGGACAAAGTTTGCAGCAGTTACTTGGAATGGTAAAACTGCAAATAGACATATTTCTGAGGGATCCCTTGTCCCTCACTCTCTGACTGTGGCAAATGTAATCTCAAGTGATTGTACTTACACTGCTGTGCCATTAACAATAGCAACATTTTCTCATGGGATTTAAAAAAAACCCTGTTACTGTGTTATCAGTTAACATTTCTCATTAATAGGATATTAATAACACAGACTTTGGTTCCTCAGCCTGTTCAGTGTTAGGCTACAGATCAGGCCTTAGCATCACCAGACCTTTGCCTCTTTTAGGGAAAGGTTATATGCTTATTAAAGGTACAAATATAAATGTACTTTGAGGTCGACTTTTCTCTGGAAGTTCTTTTCTCTCGTGATTAGACAAGATCTATTTATCTTCAACCATCTATTCTTCCAGGCTTTTTAAACAGATTGCTCATGGAACTGTGAGTGTTTAACAGGAAGTAATAGACATTCCTATGACACTAAAAGCATTCACAGGAGTTTCTCTTTTCAATCCTTTTATGTATATTTCTGTAAGATATAATTTTAAAATTATGTGTTGTATTTGCAGTATGAGTGTTTATATGGAAAACCCTTTAAAATATAAATAAATAGTTTATTCTGTGAAGGCTAAGTAATTCCATATCTTGATACAGTAGTTTCATGCTGTGGGTGCAGTGCAGCTAGTAAATCAGTTGTAGTGTATATTATAATTGCCATAATTCACAACTACCATTTTCAGCCAGGGTAGAATCTCTTCACAGCTATAAACCAAACACTGATATTTACCGTGAAGACTGTTCATACTATGTTTCATCCCATTTTGTCAATCAATACCTAATACAACGTTAGTCTAATTATATACATACAATATAATTATACATAGCATATAATTATAAGTAAGCAGAAAACCCCCTATTAAACATAACAGTATTTTAGATATGGGTAGACTAAAGAAACAAAGCTCTGCAGAGTAGTGTAAATTATTATTATCTAAACAAAGATACAAAATGTTGTATGAAGATGGAGCACAATAAAAGTGATTGATATGTCATTTTTTTGTATTAGTTGTATGCTGACTAATTTACAATGCGCTCTAGCTACAAAGAAGTGTGTCATAGTGTTGGTTGAAGACATATATTTCTGTTATTGATCTAACCTGTTTAAATTACACTATTGTTTTCAAGGAAAGCTTATAATCCTTTTTAGATGAGTGACATGTTTTCTTTTTGGCTTTACAGCTTTACAGAAAAAAAACTATGAAGCAGAGAGAGCATCAGATCTAGGAAGCATGTGCATCAGGTATTATCAGTCATCTAGCTCATACTTGTCTCATTAACGTGGTTTCAGAAGAAGGTCAGACCTGTAGCAGATGTATTACACAGGTGACAACAAGAACATCAGCTGATGCATATCACTCACAGAAGTAAAACCTCTCTGCTTGGGCCACTGCTGCCCAATCAGGACACTGTTGCAAAGACTAAATTGTTACACTTAGTCTCATAAATGTACGTAAAAAAGAACTATGGTTAATGTATTTCCTTCAGATCTATAGAATAGATCTCCTCAGATGCAGACAAAGAAAGACTTCTGCAGAGAGAGAGAGAAAAACACATTTATATATTCTCTAAGCTGGCATTAACATATAATAATAAAACCTACAAGGCTGGTGAAGTTCCAAAGCATGAATTAGACAACAGTGAACATGGTAGATCAACATCTCCCAAGACACATTCAGTGTAGGGTGCATGACCCGATCTTATTGTCAAAATGTACCTATATGTTAGCTGAGAGTCTAAATTCATGTGGTGGTTCACCTTGGCTGGACAACTGGTGCCCACCAGTCTGATCTGCCATCCTCCTTCTCTGCTGGACATGGGAGAGAAAATAAGACGGAAAACAACGTGTAGGTAGACAGTGCTCATACTGTGACAGCGACTCTTTCAACCTTCTGAACTTTGAAATCATAATTGTTTCCCCATACCACACTATTTATAAGACTATTTAGAAATTTGCTTTGTAAAAAAGTTTAGCATAAGCACAGAAACATTTAACCCTGATAAACATGAATCAAATTTTAAAGCAATAAGGACATTCATGTTCATCAGCCCTTTTTTCATATCTTCAAGCTTTACTTCATTAGTTGTTTTAGACATATTTTATGATTAAATTTCAAAAAAGCATGTTCAAGATGAGTAACAGCCCTTTTGTATGTCTTACAGTTACCCGTTCATAGTAAGTGACTGGTGAAGGGAGATATCCAGTAGCAAAGTAACACTAGTCTATCAGTTTAATGGACTTCACCCATCCTACAAAGCACAGTCAGAAAGCTGTGATCACTTCTAAACCATCAGAGGCCACATATGCTTTCAGCTTGGGGTGCATTCCCTCTCCTCCACTTGCATTTGTATCTTCAGCTCTCTGCTTCGAGGGTATGCAACATTTCTTGGAGGTGCACCTTGCTCCACACAGCACAAAACAGCTTATATTGAAGTCACCTGCTGAATATATTGAAGTGCTGCTTTGAAAACATATGCCTGTATTTTAAAGTGAGGTGAATTTCATTTACAGCTGAAGCAAAATTTAAAGGAGATCAATAAAGCCTCCCTCAGCTGATACAAAAACAGATTTTTTTAGACTTTAGAATAATCAAAGAGTTAATGTTTCATTCCTTCTTGATTAAAACTCACTTGTGGTCTTTTATTATGTTAATTTGCCAAACTTGCAAGGCAAAAAACTTAGTAAACTGAAGGTAGCCAAAGGGGTTGTTTGGTAGAGACAGAAATGAACTGTGTCTTTTGAAGTGTTCCAGAGGAAATGTGTTCAGAATATTTAAGTCTCAAGTGAGTTACCAAAGGTTATTTGCTCACAAGTGAGATAAATTCATACCTGTCAAATTGTCTGGATCCTCTGTGTGATCACTAGGGCCTCAAATCATTTATTTTTTCCTCCAGTGAAAGTTCAATATTTTCACATATCCAAATTTAGTAGCATTTCCTATGTCCAAAAGTAAATTAATTAATTTTCTTTTCATCTCACTTTCCACTTTTGCAAGACTCATGAGGAGAAACAAAATAATACAAGTTGGCTGGCATAAATTGTTTTTAAGTGCCATTTCACTGTTCAAACAGTCAGCAACCTCTTTACAGGAAATAATATATTTGAAAACAATCTTTTTAGAAAAATCCTGTAGTTGATTTAAAATGAGTGTATAAAATATTATTTCAGACAAATTCAAGACCTTCATAGTCCTTTAAGACTTTTCCACTGCTTAAGCTCTTGGATGTGCAAAAGAAGTGTATCTGAACACAAAAACTTTCCTTCTTCTCCATTTTGATACTTGATCTGAAAGAAATTATTATAATGAGTTTAAACTTGCATTCTTGTAATAACAAGAATCACTGTTTCCATCATGCAAAGCATGGACTGTATTTGGTATCAGTCCTATGAACTGATAAAATTTCAGCAGACTAGGTTTAAAAAAGGCAAGCAGGAATAGCAGAAACCTTACATTTTCAATGAAAAAAGAGATGGTCAGGGCAGGCAATAGAGAAACAGTTTGCTCATGAAGCCAGAACACCAAAAATGGTGGACAGAAGCACCTATCAGGAGTCACACTATTGAGAAACACAAAGAGAAACAGAGACTAATACTGCAGATGTTTCCTATATTTTCCTGCCTGTTCTTATTGCTAACTGCACATAATAGCAATTCAAAATGTAGGCGGGTCATGCTGACTGCATAGCCTAATTTTTGTAAAAGAATATTTATATACTGCATTTTGGACTGCATGGCAAAAAGCTTAATTTTAGTTTCACAAAAATAAAATGAGGAAATAAGCCCCACATATTTTTCACATGCTTTGTGCTAACTAAGTCAAGATTAAAGAGAAAAAAAAAAGAATATAGCTTCTCAAGTAAAATTCTAGTTTATATTTTTATATTCTGTACTTTTAACTTTTTCTGGTTTTGTTGGTGAAGTTCTATATTTCATAGCATTTATGTCCTACCTTGTGCTGCATCATCTCAGTGCAAGGAAATAAGATGAAATTTTGGATAAAGCAGTGGAAAAAAAAATTTGTGAAACCTGCCTCCTGCCTAAGTAAGAAATTTCAAAATTCTTACTTTTCTATTGAGTATCCCTAGACCTAATAATATATTTTCATTCTGTTCAATTTACATCTTTCCAGATAAAATTTTAAATTCCCTACCCAGTCACATATATTGATGTTGTTGACTTTTTTTTTTTAAACGCATAAGTAATCTTTATTTTCAAATCAATGAGTCCTTACTTAGGATATGATGGGTCTGAAAAATGGAGTCTACATGTTATCTACCATTTTGTAGATGTCCGATTCATGATGGGGAGCACCTATTGGTGGAGAGTAAAAACAATTAAATAGTCAATCAAAGGAAAAGAGAACTATTATAGTCTTCTAAAAACTGAGTGAAATGTTCCATGCTTGTACTCTTAATATAACTATATTGCTCTTTTAGACAACATTTGTTTATATTTGCATATGTAAAATAGAATGAGCGTAAAAATGAAATAGAAAGGAATTAATAATATTGTCAGAAAGAGTTGACATTACTATTAATATTATTGAATTTATTGAACCATCCATTATATGTATATAAAACTGCAAAATATTATTTTCAAGGGTTCTGATAGCCTTATTAGTGTATTAGCTATACTATTTCAATGTACTATTCTAAAAAGCACAAAGCTGACATATTATGATTCTGCCAAGGGGAGAATCTGGCCCAATGGAGTGCGAAGAGAATGTAGCACCATATGTATATTGTATAAATACAAATAAAATAGATCACAGAGTACTCAGAAAATGACAAATACTTTAATTCTTAAAAGGCTTAGACTTTCAACCCCTTTAGAAATTATAAAATAATGAATAACAAAAAAACAACCCCCCGTTATTATCCAAGCAGAAGTGGTATAAGATCATTTATCTTGATGGATGTCACCTTAGAGCACATATTATCCCTTTCTCTCAAAGTGTTTTTTCCCCCTTATTTCATCTCTGACATTCATTGTAAATTTAATGATCCACATACGATTTGCTGGTGTCTCAGTCTGGTGTTTTGAATCATGAAACTAGTACGAAATTTATGGCACTGCAGTACCACTTAGTGAATCATTAAGCAGTACAGTGATTTTAACGATTTGGATCATACTGGACCTCATCACTATATAATGAGGTTCCATTTAGTATAAATTTTATGTAAAAATTCAATTTGCAAACCAACAACATGAAACTACAACATTTTTTCTAACCTGACATCACATTTATTTATTGTGATTTCCATCAGTGTTTCATGTGGGGAAAGAAAATGTTACTTCATTACAAAAAGAATTTTTTACAGTATTCACACCACTAAAAAATATATACTTTCAGATTGGTATTTTTGTAGAAATCTGTTCTAAAACATAAACCTCTAGAGAGCTTAGATGTGCTTATTAGAGTATATTGAATTAGACTACGGTATTACTGATGTAGCTAAGCAATTGGAAAACAGTTTGTTCAAAGGGCTCCCAAATCCTCGTCTGCTGACAAAGAGGATCCACCAACAGAGGGGAACATTCGCTACTGCCCAATTTGATAGCATTGGGTCACCTCATTACCATTTACATTATAAAACCTGTTTCTCAAACCAAAGACTTACAATGCTGAAGGTTTATAAATTGCTTCTCTAAAATGCACTGAAGGAACTAACTAGATATATGTAACCAACCTAAACAGAGATTCCCTACTCTGAGTAGTTTTGCATTGTAGAAAGTGTACTGAGTGTAATGAAGCTAATGTACTGTTAGAATAATTAGGAGTTCCTATAGGAAGTTTTTCATTAAAAACTAGTAATTTCAGACATTGTTTTCAGTACAGTTTGCTTCTCAAGTTGATTTTCATAAAGAAAAAGCTGTCTAAAAGATTCACAAATAATACTTGGCTCATTCTCTTCTTCTGTTTGCCTAACCTTCTGGTAATACTAACTAATATGATTGGACCAGAGTCCTGAAACAGAAGAGCCTTAATGGGAAGGAACTATAGTTCTTGAAAAGCCTGATGTGTTTTCAGTTCTTTTGGTCTTGATGATGCACATTTAAAGAAATTGAGGTGTAGTTAATTAAGTTATTGAAGCCCTGCAGTATTTTTGAGATGGTGTAAAACAATAGGAATACATTAAAAATCCTTGCATTAAATGATCTGTTACTCTACCAGCACATGGCAGCTCAGACTCTTAAGTACTTTACAGATGCTAAAGGTAACAAAAGAGGTGAGTAGGATGAGGCGACTTGCGGAAACCGAACTCACAACGCAGGCCTCGTTATGAGAAAGGTGTGTTTATTCTGCGCAGGCAGCAGGGTCACAGCTCCATTCCAAATCCCCTGCTCCCCGATCCCATGGCTGTCCCGGGCTTATATCCCCCTCCCGAGTGACAGCCGTCACACAGCTCGGGTTGGCCCCTCCTGCTCCGAGCCCACCCTCTGCTCCGCCCCGTCCCTTCGAGGGCTGGGCTGTCGTTGCCATCGTCCCGTCGCAGACAGGCACACCCTCCTCTTCTAGGAGACCCTGAGATGTTGTTCCAGGCTGTTGTGATGTCTGGTTTTCGCCGTCTCTGTCCCCCTTAATCTGATGTTCGTGTCTGGTGTTTGCAGAACCTGCTCTATCCCAGCGCTGTGTCTCAGCAGGGCCCTGACTTCCCTTTCTAACCCCAACTCCGAGGGACTTTTTTTCCTCTGAAGGAAAAATGAAAGCAATGAGTAGTAGTCACCATGCAGCAAATCATATGCATATAGCTGACAAATAAACCAAGTAGCATAATGATTCTAACAAAGTCTTTAAGAACTGTTCATGTTACAAAGCATCCTGGAAGGATGCAGGCACTTTTCTGCATGACTACCCTACTCGGATGCCTATTGCCAGATATAAAACACTATTAAACAGCATCAATGGCTGAGAAATATCTGATACTACTTAACTGTGCATTTTTAAATGGAGAGGAATATACTAGAGGCAGAAACCCTTCTCAGCCTTTTAGATGCTTTCCAATGGTGCAGTTGTAGACATAATATTTTATGAAACCAGGAACATTCAGTAATCTGACTTGAGCAACAGTAAATCTTTCTACACAGATTTCTATACAGAGTTGTGTAGTTGCTGTGGAGTTGGAAAGAATAGTAGAAGAATGCAACATAGAATCTCTAGTAAATGATATTTTGGAAAATTTACAATTGAATCCTTACTTGTAACAATGTTTACTTGCTTTCATCTAGCTGAAGGCACATAAGTGCACACTCTTACATTTCCAGTGAACATTTCCTGCTCATAGAAAGTGCATCTGCTTTGTGTGGATTCTCTGATATCTAATGATGGTTGAGCGGTTGTTGAAGTAATTTCTTCAACTGGTTCACTAACTTGTCCCTCTCCAGCTTTGCGTTCTATATCATACATTTCCACTGATCCATGAAACCTATACTCTGCCATGAAATTTGGTCAAAATTAAATAAAGGGGAGGGGTTAAGAGGAGGGGTTGAAGGAAATAAATAAACAGACTTAAACCAAGATAGCAGAAATGCAAAACCTTTTTCCTTTGCAATCAAAATTTTAAAACCAGAAAGGCTGTCATTCATTTAAATTAGATGGAACATTTTAATTTTTTCTTAACATGATCTCAAAATTTTCTAACAAAAAGATGTTTTAACATGCTGTATCAGCTCAGCGCAGTCAGAGCATTCAAATTAACTGATGTGCAATTTTTCTTTCAAGTGTGTGCAGCAAAACCACAAAAAGGCTTTGGAATTTCAAAAAGATTTTTTGTTATAGCATAAGGCAGAACAAAAAACTTTAAGAAGAGAAAAAAATCTGGTCTGCCAGGTGAGACAGAGCAAGAATAAGGGTTGGCAAAGGCACACTAACATGCACCTCTGCCTGACACGCTCTGCAATTATCAGCTGCTTGTGCTTGTCTCCTAATAATAAAACTGTTTTTGTGGATGAGTAAAGGTCTATTCATCCATCCGTCTGTCCTGATCACTCCTGGCCATTGAAAAAAATCTGATCAATTTTAACCAAATAAAGCAATAGAAAAGCTCAAGATAATTAATTTGAAGAAGTCTTTTGAGAATTAACAAATGGGCTACAAATGAGCCACATAGGTAGCCATAAGCCTGCTGACTGAACTGGTGTGTGTTGATGGCATGCTGGCACACATGCAGCCTGGAACCAGCCACTTGCCCAGTCAGGAGCTCAAGTGACTATTGGCACTACAGCAAGAGAAGGCAGGAAAGAGAATTGAGAGTGGTGCAGTAGCATATTAAATTATTTTATTAACTTAGAAAATGTAAAATTCACATCCATAGGAGACTAAAAATGTCCACAACTCAGTGAAAACTTATTTCCTCTTATTCTGATGTCTTGCCAAATAAACTTCACATAGTTAATGTAAAAAAACAGTGGTATGATACCCCTTGCAAAATAGGAACTAATGGTAGCAGCAGCACCAATTATTTCATTGCAAGGACTTTCTCACATGAGATTATCCAAAGCATCTGGACCTGTCTCGGTTTGAGATAACTTGGAGGGCAAAGACCTCCAACAGAAATCTCTTTCCTCAGATTTAATATCTCTGATTCCTCCAACACAGAGATACCAAGTACACCCAGATGTAAGTGAAAAGATAAGTCTTTACCAAGAATAAATGCTAATAACAATATTGATAAAACTGATTAAAGCAACCAATGAGGAGAAACTTCCCAACCCCCACCCACTGAACCAAATCGAGATGGTGGCCAGCCTGCCCCATCTGGAAAAAATACATATGGACACAGGACAGAGACAAGATGGCCACACCCTTCCACATGGTCGCGTCCCCCATGACCAGAAAACCTGGTAGGAACAGTTGGAGAGTCAACATTAGCAGGAAATGGCAGATAGCTGGGATTCAATACATCTGGTCATTCTAATTTTGTTATTCATTGTTCAAAGTAGTGGTTGTAGTCCTGTCAAAGTGGTGATCGCAGTCCAGATCTGCAGAGGGGGTTGTGGAAGCCCTAAGTGGTGACAGAAGTCCCAAAACTCAGTTAGCACTCAGGTTGGGAATGCCTCTGATACCTCCCCTGGGGTGGGGAGTTTTACGCTGGACTATGTAATACTGTAAATCACAGGATACTTCAGGAGTCTTTGACACCATTCTAAGATGTTGCAGCTGTCTCTTATGTCAGTGCAGTTGAGTCCATTATGGCCCATTATGGGTCATCAACAAGAGATGAATACCTTCACGTTCTGTGTGAATGCTCCAGCTGAGTAGTCTGTGTAAGGAAAAGAAACACTACCCTACCACACAGAATTTTCATCTATCCTTATCTTGTTTAACACTCAGTTTGTAATCTGATGTGTCGGATGTGCATGCCTTCAGCGCCAGGCCTGAAGGGCCGCTCTGCACATTGTTAGCAAAGCACACTGCTCATTAAGTCATTAGCACCAATAGTCCAGTGTCTTACAGCACCTGGTGGTCAAAAGTCTGAGATATTAATCACTAGCAGTTCAGGCACTTCAAAGAAGACAAAACACCAAAACATCAAAAAAACAAAAAGTCATATTTGGAGGGAAAAAAAAAAAAGGTGGATACCATAGTATTTGTGTAACCCAGGACAGGACCATGCAAGTAGTTTTACTAATACAAACAGTAATCATGACAAATAATACTTTTAGTGATTCATCAGCGAAGGCTAACTGACAAGCTAGCAGAACAGCTTTTTGCTGGTTTCCTGAAGAGTTTTATTCCAGCTCATATGGAGCACACAGTTCATCCAACACCAGATATCTCAACAACACCAAATAAAGCTTCAAGGTAGATAACACAGCACTACCCAGAAAAACATATGTTGTTGTAGCATTTGGACTATGAGAAGGTAATGGTGTTCAGAAAAGAAAACTTGCCACTATTGTCAAAGGTGACCTGCAATTCTCACCAATAGCCTAAAATATCTCAAAAGTTAATGTATTTTCAGAATATTTAATGTAAAACAAATTTTAAAGACAATTTGAATTATATACCTCATAAATCAGCATTTTTAATGTTGGCTGGAATATATCTCAAGTTTGAGTTATTTCTCTCAAGAAGTATAGACTAGTCTTTATAGTCGTTATTTTAAGACAAAAGCTAAAAAGTTTCAAACATTCAGTTTCTAAATGTGAAAATATAATTTTTGTGGCAGTGATTTGTAAAAAATTTTCCCAAGGTAACCTTGAAAAAAAAATGGAAGAGACTCCTCTCTACACTCACACATTCAAATCCAAGGTTTGTCACAGATAAGCTGAGAGATGAATAGCATTTGAATACTTGAAAGTTTGTGTACTCTTTGATTTCAGACAGCTTTGTTTTGCCAAGTGCATTTTCAAGCATTCAGAAAAAAAATAACATACAGAGCTAATTGTTTTTGGCATCTTACCCACAATATGACTCGATAAACTTGTATTTGTCTAAGCTTTTACTCAGTCATTTTTTGTAATAACAAGTTATTCTTCTGCTTAAATTTTAAGTTGTATGCTGCTGAGTTTTTAAGACATTGTGTCATGTTTTGCAATTTAGTTATCTGGGACCATCTCTGTACCACTGTATTGTCATCTCCAACATCAGCTTAATGTGTTTTAGTCAAGATCATAATGTGCTCAGCATGATATGATTTATTAATTTTTAATTTGGCATTTAATTTCGGTATAATAAAAAATCTATATCATAAAACCAAAGAAAACTTTCCCATGGGAAGAATTTCTACTTTTTGATTACTTTCATTTTACACAGAATTACACAGAATTTTGTAAGGATGTTTCTTTTTTTTACATACAACAGTAACAACACTTTTACCTACAGTGCTACCACCTCTTATTATATGGTCCTATTTTTATGGTTTGGTAAAAACTAACTGTACGAAACTCAAGAGCAAGAAGAAATTTTTTTGACAATGGCACGATTAATATCACAAGAAAGCCTGAATGAAAATGTCGGTGAAAAGTAGGATCCTGCTAAAGAACATTACCATCAGCCTAGTAATCCATGGAGGTGTTTAGCTAGAGCAAGATAACTAGAAGTCTTATTTATAAGAACATGTAGTCTGCAAAAGAAATACTATTTTTTTTTTAATTCTCATGCTGTATATTAATTTCCTGTACTTAAAGACTTCATATTTTTCCACTTACTCTTCACCATGTTTTTAGTTCAGGCACTTCTGCTACCTTCTTTCTCTGTGCATCCTCCATTTTATTAATGAAAAGTAGCAATATAGACATTTATGGTTTATGTGGTTTTGGTACATGTGTACATGTACTTGCATTAAGTCTATTGTGTTGAAACAATGGTAAGCAGTGTAAAACTTTTGGAGATAATCCCGTTTTTATGAAACCCTCAAAGAGCCTTAAATTAATGGACAAAATAATATAGTTAAAGATATTGTTTTATATCCTATTGCGAGTTATTTACTTTGACAGCGAGTTCTAAAATATTCTTTTTAACATTAAAAAACCTGAGATACAGGATGATTTATTTCAAACCTCTGAAATTTATTGGTAGCCCATTGTTGATCTTATCATTAAAAGATCTGATCAGAGATTTTTTCTGCTCCAACAGTTTTAATTTTGCAAGCCACTGGACCTTAATGTGAGCTAATCTCTTCACCTATTTTGTAGGGGGGTGGGGAATCTAAGTAGGCTATTTTGCTTAAAATAATGACTTTTTGTGCATGCACAGCAACTACTGACATTTCATGAAGTTCATATTGCTGTTTCGTACATCTCAAATATCTCTATGAGGGCTACAAAAAGGAAAGAAAACACTTTTAAAACAGAGCCTGAATGAGACATTGAGTTAATACAGGAAAGATTCATTTCAATAGCATAATTTTTGCTTTATTGCATTGTATTTTGAAGAGACTTGAACATAATTGGTTTCCATTTCCCCCCTCTTTTACACTTATAAAGCCTGCATGTCATAGTTCAGCCACAGCCAGCAATGAAGCACCACACAGCTGTTTGCTCGCTCCCGCACCTGTGGGGCCAGGGAGAGAACTGTAAGGGTAAAAGAGAAAACTCATGGGTTGAGATAAAGACAGCCTAATAGGGAAAGAAAAAGCCACACACGCAGAAAACAATTAAAACATAGAATTAATTCACTGCTTCCCATGGTCAGTCAGGTGTTCAGCCATCTCCAGGAGAGCGGGGCTTCATCATGTGCAACGGTGACTCAGGAAGACAAACGCCATCACTCCGAACTTCCCCCCCTTCCTGCTTTTTCGTCTCAGTTTATATACTGAGCATGATTTCATATGGCATGGAATATCCTCAGTTTGGGTCACCTGTCCTGGCTGTGTCTTCTCCCAACCTACAATGCACACTCAACTTCCTCACCGGTGTAGCAGTATGAAAAGCAGAAAAGGCCTTGCAATATGAAAGCACTGCTCAACAATAACAAAAACATCTCTATGTTATCAACCCTGTATTCAGCACAAATTCAAAACAGAGGCTTATACTAGCCATGGTGAAGAAAATTAACTCTATCTCAACTAAAACCAGCAAACTGTGCTAAGGATACTCTACCATGGAAAGTAAACATTCTTTCTTATTCCATGTGCAGAAACTATAGGAAGAGTTGCTTTAGGACAAAAGAGGGATATGCCCAGGGAATCCTTAAAATAACAGGAAGATAAATGGATTCATGTCTACAAAGTGGTTCTAAGTTGCTATTCTCTTTCATAGTATCTGCAAAGTTTGAAATCACTATTTGAAATGCCATCATATAATACTTATGAAATATTCTCACCATGGGACCGTGAGAAAGGAAAATGTTCAACTATTTACAAACTTAATCAACCAACTTGCACTTTATCCACCTTAATGATTTTGTGAATTCCGGGTGTATCACCCTCAACCTTCTCCTCTGAAAGCTGAAGAACACAAGCCTTTTACATCTCTCCTCATAAATAGGCTACTTTGCTTCCTAATTCTCTATGCTCCTAAAATTTATTATGTCCATCTATGGAGAGGCCAGAACTACCCAAAATACTCAAGAGATGTTGAGACAGCAAACTTTTAGACAGTACGAAAATGAGAGCTTCTGTTTTGCCCTTTCATTCCTTTCTTTGAGATGACCAGCATTTTGAAGGCTTCTCTTTGGATTCTCCCTGACCACCAAGCCTACAATTTCAGGATGGATCTTTTCCATAGCTGTGACTTCCAAGTTTGTGTTCAGCAACACAAAGACATGGTTTTAACTTTTTTTCCTAGATGCCTTGCACTTATCTGCATTAAACTTCTTTTACCATATTTTTAGTCCATTATATATATATATATATATATATTTTAGTCCATGGATTCAGATTTTCTTATGTCATTCTGAACACTTTGTCATCAATGTAACATTTTTCTGATGAGGGTACCAACAAACTAAGAGATTTCATGGTCTAGTGTCTTCTCTAGGTCATTGATGAAAATGTTCCATAAAACTGATTCAATCAACTGCCCATGTAGTACTTCTGTATGGATTTATCTTTATTCTAAAAAAGGAGTCTTTTATTTGGTATCCTTTAGTCAACTTCCATAAAAGAACCTTCTTCCCATTCTTTGTCAACTCAATTTCTTTAAATGGTAAAAAAACTTGTCAGAAATGTTTGAATATAGAAAAATTTCAAGGCCTCCATAACAAAGCTGATGTATATTTATTGTAAATAACTATAGCAAATTCCAGAATTTGGAGGGTGTTTTTTAAAATAATTTTTATCAAAAATTGTAATCTTGGAAATTTTCCCAGAAGACTAAAATAGTGAAAAAAGTTTTCTATGTTCAAAACGGTTGCCACAAATAAAAGAAATGCAAAAGATATCTTCTTTTTTATTTTAAATACACCACATGTCCTCTAATACCTATGCACAATAGGGTGCGAGTTTAATGACTTGCTTTTCATGCCCCCATTGTAATTAGATATTAGAGGACATATGGCATGGTGAAGACTTAGCAGTGATTTTTTTGTTGTTGTTTTGATTGTTTTCTGCTACAGGCATAACATTACTTCAGTGATGATATTGAGCGAATTAATTCACATGTTGACTTCTGGGTTTCTAAACTGAAATTCCTTACAGATTATACAAACCCCAAATATGTAACTAGTATCAACAAGTGAATTATCCATAAAAAAGGAGTATAATCAGTTCAAAGGGTATAATTTTAGACACCATTGTGGATGCTGTATTTATGCTTCTAATTACAGTCAGAGTGCAGCATTGGAAAAGGAGAGGCTATCTCTTTCCCTTTCAATATCTTCTCCTTTTACATGCACATATGCTCCCCAAGTCAGCCTCCAGCCCCACATCTTTCTTCCTCAGTTCTCTCTCTCTTACTCAAGTCCCTGAGTTACATCACCTTTGGTATCTGTTCTCTTTATTCAATGAGTCTGACTGGGCACAGGCATTTTTCATTTTTTATTACAGGAATTTGTAGTTAGCCATTGTTTGGTACAGGGATGATATAATCCTTAAAAAAATTATTTTTGCAACTATAAGCAAACTATGTATTGATAAGGTTTTAAAAATATGAAAAAAGGAAAATATGACTATGTAAATACAGAAAAAAGGATAGGAATAAATCAAGTTAGACTGTTCTATACACATTCTTTAATGTTGCAACATAGTTAACTAATTGTATAAATTGCTGCTGAAGACAGCACAAAAGTGTATAGGGCTTTTTTGGTTGTTTGGGTTTTTTTCATATGCCTGGTATCAGACAACACACCCAAGTGTATTTTAGTTGCCATTCTTCAGGCAAGACATATTTGCCATGCGTTTTAGAGGACATATGGTATCTCAGTAATTCATACTGCAGTAACCTCCTAAACAGATTAAAACATTTCTTCTTGCATGACAAAAGCTGACATTCTGTTTCCTCTGCTGGTAATCTAGGGGACATTACTAATACGCAGCAGTAGGAAGCTCTATCATCAGCACATGATATTTCACTAGTACACACAACAGGCACTGGTTTTGCCAAGAGTCATATTATTATCACAAATCTTGCAATGGTTAATTTTTTACCCAGAGTTCTCATTCTTGAACTGTGTAAATAGATTAGAAACTTAGCATGTGTGTACTTTGTAAATATGTCACTATCTTTTTCATGGGCATTAAAAACATGTTCCTAACACCTGTGAAAAGCTCAACATGCAGAAAGGAAGAGACATTGATTTTTTATTTTTGTATTATCTTTTGTTATTAACATCTGTGGAAGGAATAATACAAAATCTTTTCATTTGGAGATTGGCATCATTGTGATGAATCACAGTGCTGCAAATCAATAGTATCTTAAAATTAAAAAGAAAGCATTAAATTACCTAAAAATTGTCATAAAATACAAAAAATATCATGGGAAAAGTCAACATTGAAATCTGTAAAGTATTGTCACTGCTTCTTTTGATTGATGACACAGCTTCAGGAGTGGCATTAATGTTTTTACCCATCTTTTCAGTTTTCCTTTTAGAGCAAATTCTGCAAATAACTATCCTAAGGGTATAGAAATGTTAGAAAAATTACATTAAAAACCGTATACAAGTGTCCTACATTTGTCATTGAATCTGTTAGGTAGAAGTTGCAGAATTGTTAGGTCAGCACTACATTTCTTGACTAAGAGGAGCTTATCACATCACTGAGAACTTCTCCAAGTCCCCATTCTTAGAAGCACTTGTAATCACTTGCCCCTGTCCCAGTGAGCACTGGGACTGGATCACAGTGCAGTGAGCCTCCCAAATGAGCCATGAAGATTGATAAAATACAATCTCAAGTAGCTGCTGGCACCTCCTTGTCAAGCTTACTAATGAGTGCTGTGTTCCTGCTAGAATCAACTGTCACATTATCTCCAGGCTAATAAACAGATCTAGTGACAAACAGTACACAAACAAAAAGGACTGATAGAGGAACTTTCCTTTTAATTCCATCTCCACATGTCCCTAGGACACAATCAAATTGTTGGCAGAGGTGGTTTTCATGTTGTAAAAGAAGTTTTTAATTGTTGGCTGATTTATGCATTTATTTATTTTTAGTTATGAGCAGCAGAAGACAGATAAGTAAAAATATTGTGGGTCTTTGTTTAAAAAATAAATATAGTGACTATGAAATACTTGAGAAAATCAACTATTTCCAAAACCAATTTTCATGGTTCCCTGTTTCCTGTTTTTGTAGTGATGACTGCAAATCTCTCAGGACAAAAATCCTAGCTAAGGAATTCCCTGCACTAGATAAAACGACAGAAAGGCTAATTTCCTGCAAAATTTGGGTCACAGAAAAAAATCAATTCCTGAAGTTTCACATCAGATTTAAAGAACAGCAAGGTACCTTTGTAACCTTAATTCAGCACCTTGCTGAGGGTCATTGAAGTAGTTTGAACATTGACAATTCCCAAAGTTCTTCTCCTGATGATACCTACCATTGAATGGACTTTTATAACATCCAATATTACAGGAGAGCAAGTTTTAAGCAGCTCTTAGTGTCACTTGAAAATTCTGCATGTCCTGGAATTCAACAGTGTTAATTTTGGAAGTTACTGTATCTGAGAAAATCTATCATCTCTTTCTTTGTACATAGATTGTACACCAAAGAAGTAAAAAAAAAAAATCAACCCAATTTAAAAAAACAAACACAAAAACATAAAAAAGGAAAAAAATAATTAACAAAGTCAGGAAACACACCATAAAAGCCATGCAGGTGAAAACAAAGTCTACTTCCTTATGACTTGGATTCCACAGGGAATAAGATGCTTGTTTTCCAGATGTGCAGCCATGCGTCATACAACTAAAAGGTGTTGCAACTCAACTGCTCTCTTTACGGCTCTGGAGAGAAGTGGCCTTTAGTGCTTGCGGGCTTTCCTTCCCAAACATCTGTAATGTCCAGGCACAGCTTGTCTTCTGCTTTACCCATGCCAGTTCTTTCTCTATTGCTGTCAACCTCTTCTTCCTTTGTCCACCTCTGCACATGTTCCCTCCAACCTGCTCTTCTCTAATTCTCATTCCCTCTCTTCTGCAGCATGTTAGACTGTTTCTGACATTTGAAAATGTTGGTGTATTTGCAAAAGAAGTGTTGTGACCTTCCATAAGGTTAACTTGAGATGTTAAATACAAATTCCAAAGACCATAACTTTTTGATATGTGTACCAGAAGTGGTCCCACACTCACTTAAGCACTAGAAGTGCTAGTGCTAGTGCTTGCTTTATCCAAATAAACACCAATTCCTTTCCTGTATATGTGTTTAAAAATACTGCTTTTGGGTACACATCACAGAGAAAACTGAATTGCCTGAAAATGGTTTAGAATTCACACCAAGAAAGAAATAGAGGAATATTGGTTTCTTTATTTTTGCTTTCCATTGTCACTTGAGACTTACTGTACTAATTATTTTAGGAAATTAAGTTCTCCCATTTAGTTGCAATTATCACAAATAAGTTCTTGGTAGAGTTTCACTGCTTTTCAAATCACATGGCCATTTCGTACAACAGAGAAGAGGATTTGAACAATAAGGGAGTTCATCAAAACTATCAAAGATGTAAAAGAGTTTTTGCTGCTGGTATCTCTTTACACTTATTGCAGGAAGAAAACGTTAATACAGAAGGATAAATCAAATTCCTATGTCTTGAAGTATCTGCAGAAAACAGTATTAGCCTTTCAATTCCTATCTTACCAATCTGGACAGAAACTCAAAATACAATTTAAACTTACAACACAGTATGTTGTGTAAGTGACACTTCCTAGGCATCATTATTACCAGAGGTTCTTTAATGTATGCATATCAGTTCAGGAACACTGCTGTGTATCCACAAGTGGCTCCCTCCCAAATTCAGGACCTCTTCTCTATAAAAAGCCTAGTGAACTGTATTTTAAAACTAAAGTAGAATGATGAATGGAATAATGTAATAGTTGAATCATTCATGTAACAACATTGCACATATCCCTATGTACTTGTACTCAGCGTGTTGGGGAAAATCCCTTACGAAAGGACAGAATTTTACTGCTGGTTTCTACAGTTTGTAAGAGATACTATTCCTTTCATATGTCTCCTATTTGGCTTGAATCACAAATATCAGGGATGAAATACCAGTAGAAAATGGTGCTACCTGTGCTGTCATATACTTCTTCATACTGATTACAGTAGAGACAAAGTTCTTACAGTAGAGATAAGGGAAAGCTATTCTGCATAGTAATCTATACAATTTTTTATTTTTTCATCCCTAGAGCTTCAGGCTATTTATATAGGTTACCCATATATTTATGGACTATATTAAATTTGTCTAAGCTTACTTGCTTTTTGCCAGAGGTATAAGTCAGTAGATGTCTGCTATAAACCTCTGTCTACAAGTCACCACTACACATCTATTCCCAAGCAGTAATTCCTGAAAGTAAATTCTTCTTACAACTGTCAGATATCTGTGTTAGCTACTAGTTCTTGATCCAGTTCCTACCAGCTATGCGACAAAAGCAGTTGTCAGCATGGTTCATTTTTAAATGCTTGCTGGAAATTTCAGCATGATAAAACTTGGAAAAGAAAGAGTCACAATTTTCTTCCCCTGAAAAACATTGTCCAAAATTGCAGTTAGGCACATTTTGCAGCACAGTGGGAAACAGTATCATTGTTCTAGAAATTATTCCAACACTTCAATTTTCTACAATTTTACATTTTTCAAAAAGAATACATGCAACACAGGAAATAAATAGATATCTCCATAAATACTCGTGAACAGCAAATCAGAGCTTCGTACATTTTCTATCTGGAGAGTTTGCTTTTGTTTTATAAAAAACACTCATGAAAGCCAGGCTGCTTCTGTAAGTATGATGCCACAACAAATAGTACTGCTGGCTATCTCAGCTTTGTTTTTATGTCCTGCAGAGAGTGACATCTGTGTGCAAATTAACAACAGATTTGTGTAAGCTAGCTGTGAATAAAATGTTGGGGGGGGAAGGGGGGGAACCAACGAAACCTACCTATAAAATAATGAATATAATGATGATGTGATGTAATTTAATTTAATTTCAAAACTCTCTTGTTACCTTCTAGGTGTAAATTGTTAACAAATCAAAGTATTAGCTACTGACTTCAAGTTTTATACTTGGGTTGTTCTGCACACAATGTTTTTAGAGCTAAAAGGCTGGTACTCAGGACCTAACATACATAAAAACGTTTAGGGGGGAATTTACTGTGGATTTCTTCTAATCTGGTCCAAAAGATGAACATAAATTAGCAGCTGGAATTCCTTTGGTTGTTCCTGGTTGATATTCTTTGTGCTAATTTCATCCAAAAGGGAATCCAGTTCATGCACTCTTAAAATTGCTCTGCATTACCAACCACAACATGGAAAGTGGGAGAAATTTGTCTACTGTTGTTAAAAGTGTATTCCTGATCTGAATTAAAATATAAATGCAGTCATATTCACGAAAGTCAGCCAACTCAAAGTGTAGTCCACCCCCAGACTCAGAAAAAGTTTCTTGAAGAAATAAGACTGTGAATGTAGTTTTCCCAACAACACTAACAATATTTGTATGTATATTTTTAAAACTCCTGAAAGGCTAAAAATACAAGTTATTTCCATGAGAATGTCCAATCTTACTTGATATTAACGTGAAATCAGCTTGTCTTAAATGCATAAATGGTATGTGGCGTAGGAGCTTGAAAGTAGTTCCATTCTACTGCCCACTTAAAGTCCTGCCCATGATATCAGGGAATTTTGTTTCCTCTTCTCTCAGTAAGAAAGTCATTTATGTAATGCAGACCTTCATCTAGAGAACTTACATTGCCTCTGAATTTACATCTCACTCAACCTGGAACAACCTAAAACTAGCAATGTTTAGTGGGATTCAGCATTTGAAGGGTTTTAGAGGCTCCAAGACCTACAGGATTAGCATGAATAGCATAGGAATCATGGGAGACCTATGCCCTACTGAAGCAGTAAACAGAGACCACTTTAGGTGCCACTAAATACCTGGGAACTATTTGAGTGTGGCATGCAGTGCCCTCATAATCTCACTGGGCAATACAGGGAACTAGGGAGTTAACCCAGAAAAGAGACGCAGTATCTGGATAGCTGAAGTTTGAGAGAGAAATGTTCTGTACAGCTTTTCAGAGAGGATAACCTGCTAAGAAGGGGGCACTTCTTGCGTTCTTTGTGGCAGGTGCACAATTTGCACTTTAATTTCCTATTGTTTAGTTGAATGCTTTAATCCCTGAGCTAGTTAAATAATAGCACCAAATCCACTGACTACATTTTCAAAAAAATGTGGGACAGTAGCTATTGCTCTGGTTTTGGTAGAGACTGAGCTTTGCCTGTTAAAGATGTCCACTGATGCAATGCCCCTTAGAGAATACAGAGAGAAGAAAAATCAATTTAGTGGTCCCAACAAAACTTAAATATGAAACAGCAAAAAGATAGTCTATCGTGCCAAAAGAGAGGCAGCCAGAACCTGAACTGCAAGCATTAGCAGGCCTCTCCTACTGAAATCTGAGCCAAAAAGGATTTCTAGACAGATGAGAGCAGGACCAGGAGAATCAAAGGTTTTGGTTCAGCTGACTGGTTTTCCAGTGCTTCCTTTTTCTGTGTTTCCAAACTTAAATCACTCCTCATTTACTGCCAATAACACCAGAAGTGTATTCAGGAATGTGGTAGATAACCATCAGCCATGGCTCCCCAAACCCATCTTTATTCCCATCTTTATATGTTGTCCTGAGTTTAAATTATTCACCTGTCCTGTTATGTTTCCTAGCTATCTGCTTTTGTTTTTTTTCCCCTTCATGATTAGCTGTGAAATAATAATTTAGACTGGAGTTCTTTCTAAAAATCTGCCTTCCATTTAAAGTATCTATTGTTAATTATTAATGCACACACAGCAGCAGAACGATGCTTATTCACAATAGCATGGTACAGCCATTAGTGATATTCAAAGGACTTAAAATTACCATTTTGGATGTGTTCAGAGCAGTAAACTGGTAAACAAGCCTGCAGTTAGTGCTATGGATGGTTTGAATCAACAAGGGTGAAAAGATTTGGTTACTCTGTGTATTAGTGTTAATAGGAATAGATTATAGAGGAATATTTGTGATGTGACCTTCTGTGCACTAATTGAAATAGTATTCAGAGTCAGCAGTGGAGTAATCAAGTTAAACACAGAATCATAAATCATCATGAAAAGTGCTGTCACAACTTAGCCATTAATGCCCTGTATTGCTGGGCAGCCTTACGAAAATATCTGCTATGCCGATCTTTAGGTTAATAGGAACAGAAATGGCATTTAAAGACTATTTGGATCAAATCTGCTCTGAGGTTGAAAGTGTTACTCTGTTAATTTACTGGTAATTTGAAGTGATGTAGTTAGGGTTAGAAGCAACACAGCTGAGCCCCACATAGCTAAACAAAGAGTGGTAGAAATTTGTCTAATATTTAATTGCTATAAAATGCAATACACAGCTTTAATATTTCTATAAGTGTGTACCTTCCTTTTGTCCATCAGTCAGCGTTTGGTATGGAGTTCAAAATCAAAACACATAAAAATTTAACTTCATTATATGGTTATGCTACTTAAAGCAATTCAAGAAGGGACTTTTATGTATTTTATACATAGGTGGTAAAATCTGATTTTACTGTTACTATGAAAGCTGAGGGCCTTTTATCAAAGGATTTGTATAAAAAAATGTTGCTTCGTGTTAATTTTTTAAATGTAGCGGTTTTTTTAATCTTGCTTTTGCAAGAAGGAGAAATAAAACCCAACCTCCAGAATTAGAGATAAACAGGGTTTCCAAAGTGGTAAATTTCTTTACAGTAATTTTATGGTCAGGGTTGATCAAAATAATAAGCATAAGAAATATTAAAGCTGAAATGATGTATACATTTTCTAATAAAGACCTATGTCTCAACACTGGCAAAGCTCATGCTAATTTGATTCGTTACTCATCAGATTACTTAGACAACTAGATGCATAATGTTTGGGGGGGCATCTATTTATCATTATTTGCTTCAAATACTGTTAATTAGCATTAACATAAATTACACCAGGCATCTGGTACAAAGGGATCCATTTTAAACAACAAGCAAAGTTAGTCCTTTAAAAAACTTCATAGATTTTTACTTCAAGAAAATATCAAAATGTACATTCATATAAATATGTGCCAAATGCAGCTATGGCATATTGAAATCTGGAAGCAACAATACACAACTTATTCATAAAAAATCAACAAGGATGGTTTTCCATAAAAGGTGTCGATGAACAGTGAAGCACAATGGACAAAGTCTAACTCTAATAATAAACTGTAAAATGAACCCAAGTGTTTGACTAACTGCAGTGCTTTTTTGGACATTTGTTTTTTTCTGGTATGTTCCTACGAAGTTCTCCACATGATTGAGATTAAATTCTGTTCTCTAGTTATAAATTAGATTAATGTTACCCAAAATTTCCTTAAGTAAACTAGCACCAATATTTAGCCATAAGTCCTAAGTGTTTGTCTTCTTCGTGTTAAGTGATTAAAAAAAAAAAAAAAAAAAGAAGTTAATAAGAGGGCTACAAATTAATAAAGACATACAATGCATTTCTAAACAGAAAATGACTGGAAGCAACTGCTAAATAGAGCTGCCATAAAATCTATCTAAGTTTGCAAGGACCTGACATTGGTTTTTATGTAGCTCAAGGAGATTTCAATAACTGATTTACTTTGAAGTGTCACATGGTATTGGAGTTTTTGGTGTGTTCTAACATTTCCTTGAGCATTTTCATTCTTTTCAAGTTCAGATCTCAGGTACAGTAAAACAACAGATAGACGTGTTATGGGATTTACATCTTGCAACTTTAGCTAACTGCCAGGGATCTAACATAATATCTGAAGTCAATGATCAGAAACAGCCTCTTCAAGGAAAGGTTTAATTCACTCACTTTAGGATGGACATAGCTGCCCTACCGAAGTGCAAATATTTACTACAGTTGTTTACACAGCATAGACTTGTTCATCCTAAGATATTGAACTTGTCTTCCAGAACAGCTAGGGGATGGTTGGGTTGCTTTACCACAGAAACCTAATTCCATTTGGGGCAAGATACCCCAAATGTCTGCATCTGCTGGGCCAAGAGTTCAGATACAGATATGATGACCTCTAGGAACGGCAACTGGAGGTGGAGAAGGTACCACTCAGCACCTCATGATGTTAGACAACTCTGAGTAAAAAACTAAATTGTGCCCCTACTCTTGTGTGATGAATTTCATGCAGAAAATTGAAACATGTTTCCTGCAAACAAGTGTGATGGCATCCTACTTGGAGAAGTACATTAATTTAAAATAGGTAGGATAGTAAAATGTACTTTTAGTGATAAAAAAGCAATGTAATCCTGCTAGTCAAAAATCAAACTTAAATTGGCCATTAATAAAAGTGAAGGTAAATTATCTTGTGTTATTTTACCACATTATTATTTGCTTTGCCATATTCTTTCAAAGGTAACTTTCAACACATCTTAGCAACTTTTTTAGTACCTGGCCATGTAATGTAAAAAATGGAATGTTTATGTTTTGCATCATTTAATACCAAATCTTCCAGAATTTACCTTCACAAATGTTTATGAAATTTTCCAGGGCATTGTCTAAAAAGCCAAACAGCTGTTCCCAATTTAGATACAGTGTAAGCTTAAATAAAATTACCAGAAAGAGCTTCTTCCCTCATAGAAAATAATTCAAAGCACTAACTGTTTCTAAAAATCTTCTTGGTATTTTCAATGTGTTTTCATTTAGTAGCACAAGGTTTAGTTTTATACTAAATTTTGACCACAAAAACTAAATTAAAAGCCTACTAAAATCTATTCCTTAGGATCACCGTGCTGCACAGAAGTACTATACTTGCCTTCTGATAATAGCGCTGATAGACAATGAGAAATCAATGTTTGGAACAATTTTGTAGGTCTGGGCAGCAAAAGCTCACCTCTTCATCCTGCAAGTCAGCTCTGCTGGCAAGTGAAACAACACTGACTTACTCCAACATAAACTTTGAGGTAAACTATCCTCTGAGGCCTTGACTGATACTGAGGTTATAATGCAAGAGTATTTTTGTTTCAGGATATGATCCTTTCAACCCAGAAAGTGATTTCTAGGCCCCTTACCATCTGGGCGACACAAACAAATTATACCTGATACCATACAACATAATTTTTTAGAACTTTAAGTAGTAGGAAATTTCAAATTATTTATTTCACTGAGTTTTAGGATAAATTACAATTTATTTCCTTTTACGGATATGTTCTTTTTTAGCTGTTATTGCCAAATTCAGCCTCAGTATAAAAGGGTGTAATTCTATTGAAGTCAGTGGTGGTGTATCAGTGCTGCATATTCCCTAGTTGTACAATGATGCTGTAAATAACCAAATACATCAAAAATAAAAATTGATTACTCTACTTTATGGTCTCTCAGAGTGAATAAGTTTATGATTTAAAGCTGTGTCATAATAAAACCATGCTGGGAGGAAATCAGAGAAAGAATGCAACATAATGGGCCAAATCTAGCATTCAGCCAGAACAATTACATTAACTTCACAGAATTGTGCTCATTTGAGAGTTTATTTTGATTTAAAGAGGGAAATATTTCACTGATTTGCCTTCTTGTTTGCCTATGAAATGACATTCTGTATTTTCAGTGGTATTCTGTATATGCTTTCAATTTATACCTCATTCCTAATCAAAATTGATAAATAAAATGAACATTTTATAACAATAAATATTTCACACATTTTGTGTGCATGTAAAAAACAGTTTATTAGAAGCTCAGACCTCCTTTATGAACACAAAATTAATTAGATCTGTTGGCCGGAGAGGAGCCATGGACAAGAAAAGCCAGTTGCATTTCCAAGGTAACTGACAAGTCTTCAGGGGTACATCTGTCATGAAGTAGGAGCATTTGTCAATCCTAATTGTCCATGGTAGCTCTTCATTGTTTGATTGAGATCTTTGATGGATATTTTTTATTACAATACCCCTATTCTGACTGTGCAATCTTTTTATTTATTTATTGTGTTTATTGCATTTAATAATATTAACGTTCTTTGTGTTTGCCTACTATTCCATTGCCAGAACAACTTATACCACCACATAGGTTCAGTAGAACAAGAACCAGTGCCTGCACCAAAGGCATTGAAAATTTCTCTACTATTTGCACAGTAACAAAAGGAAATCATTCTTATATATTCATGCATATACGCAAGTGTGTATATATATCTATATATAAATAAAAAACAAAATAAATAAAACGTAAATGAAATCTAGATTACACAGTGTAGCTCAATGTTCTGCTTTGCTATAGTCTTATATAAATCCAGCTTGTACAAATTTAGCAGGTGCTTTGGAATTTATATATATAAATGTAAATTGTGTATTATTATGCACACACAAATTACTTTTCACACATTATGCAATTTACCTCATTTGATGCTGAACAATATGTAATTTCATTCAAGTTAATGATAAAGTAAAGGAGGGAAAGGACATATATGTTCATTTAAATTGTTAATGCTGGGGTTTTTTTAAGCCTGAATTAAAAACCTAGTGTAGTGACCCTGTCTTGCACAGTATAATACCCTAAAACTTCTAAGTCACTCAATGATAAGAGGCTGATCTAAATGCTTCCACTGCATTAATCAAATACCAGGTCTAATTAAAAGAGCCATGCACAAAGCTTTTTCAAAATGTTGCTCAGGTATTGCAATAATTTCTGATCACCCAAGCCTGGAAGACAAATAATTAGAGCTGCCAGAGCATTCTGATGAGTGATGTCAGCATCTCCAAGTGACCTTCCCTCCACTAATTAATTTTCATCTTAAGAAAAGAGACCCTGTTGTTGCACATTATTAATTGAGTTCACTAAAAGATGCGCCTGATTAATTTTTGTTGATAATACTTGTCATTCTGTGCAGCGGCTGTAATCATTCTATTGGGTTTTATTTTTTTAAGTTGATCTAGGTCTTTCACAATGTGACTGATACAGTACCTTCCATACAGAATACTGTACGTAAGGGCATAGTCTATAATGTGAATACACAGCTTTCATTGTTGCTGAAAGTTAAGGTCAAGTCCAACTGCGTTGTCTAGTTTGCTAACTCATTTTCAGTTGAGTTGATAGAAAATTTTCCCTCTCTCTCCTGAGACTTCCTTAATTTTCCCAGTTAAGGGATTTTCACCTCTTTTCCACATACTCATCATCTCTTCCCCACCTTGCCAGCCAAAAATCACTGTGTCAGGAAAAATATCCAGCAACTCAGATGGTCCAGGACAAAAGCCATGGTCAGAGGGATAACAGTAAATGGAGCAAGAGTGCGTGGCTGAGCCTTATCCACAATGAATCATCAAAATCACAAGTTTGATTTGTCCCAACTAGAGTTCTCCCAAGCAATTGTTACATTTGTTTTGCACAGCCATGGACTTCAGTCACCATGAGATTTTTGGATGTGCAGGGGAAGAGGAGAGACATGTATTGCCAGCTAGATAGCAATCATGATGCAACATCAAAATTTGTTAATTTAGATGTAGCTACAGACAAAGCAATGGATAGACTTTCCCAAAATAAGTGAAAAACAAAGCTACAGATGCATAACCTGGTCTTCCATTTCCTTGTCTTGATTTCATTGGTTACTCCAAAATTTGGCTCTCTCAAACTCCTCTGAAATTTATCTAGTTTATATAGTTAGGCATTTGTATGTTCAGAGAGAGATAAACGGAAGGACGACCTGCAGGTAACATTTTTCTTTCACTTACTTAGGCCATACTTCATAAATTCGTGTAATTTCATACAGCCCAAACCCACGCAGTTTTGTACATGCAGGGACCCATACACAGGAACATACTGGGTATCTTCAGTGCTTGCGAATCTCGCGCCTATGATGAACAGAGCTGAGCATAATGATGTGTAACAATTTGCAGTACATTACCAAGGATTTTTTCAGAATGTGAAACCGATTTCCTGTTAAACGATCTTAAAATGTATAGGCAATGTAAGCCATCAAAATATACATATTCTTCCCTACTTTGAAGAGTATTTTAATCATGCTTTAATCAGCATAGCCATGATTACTAATTTATCAAATATCAATTTAACAACAAAGATTATGGAAATTTTCCCCAAGCCAGTGAACAAAATATGATTAAAAGAGTTCTTCAGAGCACTGTGATGAAAATATGCATAACTCTATTCTTCAACTACGTTCTAGCACATGAAGGGATCAACATATTGTAAAAGCAGTAGGACATCTAAATACAAAAGAAAAAGAGAGAGAGTCGTAAGTTGCAGTAAAAATAATTATTTTACAACAGATTTGAAAGTCTCATGCATTCAAGCTTGGATTGCATTTTCTGCATGTCAGACTGTGATGAAAACAACACTATACCTTTTTGTATCTTCACATTCTTTGCTAAGCAGTGTGTATCAAAAGTTTGATTGATATGTATGTAATAAAATTATCAGAATGTGGAGAAATGATTGTTACTTTGGAAATTTTTAAGTCTCTATGTGTGCACTTAAAAACTAGTGCTAAATTTTAAATCTGTGATTGTTCTTCCTAAAATCTTCTCCAAAAAGAAATATTGGTTTCTGCATTTTTCCTTGTGTAAAGCCCTATTACTATAACTGTAATAGCAGCTTTGATTTTTCATTAAAGAAGGTATTGATACAAAAGCAAAGACATTGGCAAAGAGTTATTGGCTTTGTCTCATTTCCCTTGTTTTTTCTTTCCTTGGATAGACATACAAACAGATCTCAATTATTAGATCCCTTTTGCTACATCAAATCGCTTTTCATTTATTCACAATAGCTTTGATACTTTCTTCAAATAGATTCACAAAACACTTAAAAGATGAAAAAGGCATCTTAATATAACTAAGATATTTGCCCCAAGACCTTAGTGGAAGATGGGGAAAAAATATTTTGTGGTTTGTATTCTTAAATACTTCAGATACTGCCAGAGTGAGAATGAGATCACGTGCAGAAAACACAGCTTTACAGAACACATTAAAAAGACCCTTAAACTGCTAAAAATTATTTTCTAATCTATTATATTAAATATGTTATTGAAGTTTAAAATGGCTAATACAAAAAAGGCATTTATTTTAAAATATTTGTTTTCATAATGCACATATGTGATGGAAGATCACCAGGCAAAAGTAGTGCACTTAAGTATCCCCAGATTCATTTTGAAGGCCACACCCATGCATGTGCACAGGTGCTCACACACTTGTTTATTTGACAACCTTTGGAAAATTAGATGTCTTCCTGATTGTCTCCAAGAGATAGTGCTTTTACAATTATGAAAAAAACTAGGTAACTGCTAGTTTAGCAGTTAACTAACTAACTCTCACTCATATTTGACTACATTTAGTTATCAAGCTGTGAGCTGAATTCAACCCCACTTTGTCAGCTCTAATCTGGCAAATTTCTCTGGAAACTTTTTTTCTCCAAACTTTTTTTAAGGCATCTTCTTTAATCAAAACACCAGGTTAACACAATGTAAACAAACCATAAAATGCTAGCTCAATTTTTATATTTTACACCTCAGGGATTGCTGGGTACAAACTTCTTACATCTTACTGCTAGTTCTGCTTTGTTGTCTCTTACTATTTTTAGCTACCTTTGGCTTTTGTCGTCAAAACGGCTATCAGATATTTTTGCCTTTCACAATTATGAGCCAGTCAAGAGAATTTCAGTAGATACTATTCAACTCTAGTTACTTCATTTCAGCAATCAGAAAACCTTACACTGTGAAAATTCAAAGTGATCTATGAGAAACCGAGCTCAGAACCAGGTAAATTCCCTCAGAACCAGGTAGCCCAGTACACTGATGTTCCCTCTCTATTCCTCTGGCTTCACCTTATTTCCCCAGAATTAAAGGTGGAGTGTAAATACCACCAATCTGCTTTGGAGGGCTTAAAGAAAGTACCTCATCAGCTTGCAGACCCATTTATCAGCTGAGTTGTATATTTTCTTACTCCTGTACAAAGTGACATGAGTTAGCTGAAGCCACTGCATCTCACCTTTACTTCCTGCTGAGAGGAGCTGAGTCCCTCCACGCATTTCTAGGTGAATTAAATGACAGAAAAAGACATCTCTACAGACCACAGAAAGACTTTACAAAATCAAGAGAAGTTAAATCTTGCCTACTGTGTTTTGCCAGTATCTGTCCAGCCTTGTAAAATAGGCAGTTTTCATTTTCAAATCCAAAAGTACAGTCTAAATATTATGTCTTCTCACTATCTAGACCCCTAGATGTTTGGTGCACTGACAGTTTCAGTCAAATATCATCCGATAAGCTCCTAGAATTCATATTCAGGTGGAAAACAATTAGTATTAATGCCTGTATTTGGGAGAAGTTTGTGAAATGGAATTAATCTCTATTAAAATTTAGAGACCCCACACTGGAGACACCTGCAGGGCTTGCTGCAGCCACAGGTGATGGGATTGTTCACCTCCTCACATGGATGAGGCCAGCAGGGTTTACTGGTTTACTGGTGATGGAGTTTTTTTGTTTGACCAAAAGGACCTCAACTTACTGTACACTATCCCAGATATGCGTCAAGTGGTGACTTTTGCCTGCAGTTGACCTGAGCTGATTGAAGCTTTGAGTTATGGATCTGTCTATTACAGATCTTCAGGGTTTCTCAGTCCTTCAAATAGTTTCCAACATTTACATTAGGCCAATGACATACAATGACAAAGTTTTATTGCTACTGTAGACTTTTCCAATTTAGAATATTCTGAGTCATGTTCATGTGTAACTTCATGCCAGCTATGCATGTATGTACACACAGTATTTATGTAATTGTTTTGGATGATATAAGCTTCCATCAGAAAGGAGATAAGCTGAAATTACCAAGTGTGCTTTCATCAATGACCTCCTATTAGAGGTCACTGGGTTATATGTCAGTGATCTGATGTCCACCCTGTAGCAAAGCAATCTCTTTATTCACAGAATATCTACCATCATGCCAAGTGCAAATCAGAGCAACTGTTTTCCCATTTATGAGATTTATGCAGCCATTTAAAGAAATTTTTCTTGTGAAATCACAGATATTATCATCTCAATAGGAAAATGAGTGGTTTGAATCAAATTTTCTCCAAGATTTGCACAAGTTTCATGTGTCAGCAGGAACCTTCAGAAGATTCTGGTAGAAATGAAGATGGATATAGGTATATTAAATGCTTATTTTTACAAAGCATGATTCAAATCTCCCATCAAGGTTTCGGGTTACCCAGGAGGAGGGAGATGGAAAAATAACACTACCACACCACATCCTGCCACACACACGAAAACCAAGCAAACAAAGTCCTCCAAAAAAATGAATTCACAAAAAACAGGCTAAAGCAGTCCCAGCAGAACTGAGGAAAGACTTTGTAACCAACCTCTCTGTCCAGTTGTCTTTTTTTTTTCAGAACTATTCTTAAAGGTCATCAAGTTAAAAGAGGAGGCCAGACCACCCAGCAGACTGTGAAATAATTTGACTGGCCAGCTGATGATTCCCATTCCATCCAGAGCTGGTTCCCTTCCTCCTACTGATCACTGCCTCACAACTATGAGACTCCTGCTGCTCATCACTTCTACTTCCCTATTTAGAAATAGAAAAATGTGCCCTGCTAATGGCCTTTTGCACTTCTGTCTTTGCTTGCCTTCTAGCTGTGGTGTTTGCAGTGGTCTTTGCGACCCCGTGCTCTTTTTTTGTTTTCCTTCACTACTCTCTCTCAGACACTATGAGAAGCAGAGAGCACAATATGTGTCTAACATCCTGAACTGCTTCTGCTTCTCTGCCTTTAAGGATCACATTGTCAAGACAACAATGGCTCTGCTGGCCTCTCCTTTGCTCCCTGGGATACAGCCCCATTTGAATTTCTTGCATTCATGAGTTTCCTATTACTTGCTCTGCAAAGTTCATCATATACAAAACTCTTACTATTCTCACTCTGGGAGATATTAATCTTGTTTCCCAGAGTAAGAGAGTTCACCCATTACCATATAATGTAGTCCCTCTCCCGGGTACAATAGATAAATTTTCCCAACATTTCTTTTAAAGCTGACAATGAAAATATGTTAAAAGCAGAGTCAACACTCAATGACGGTCTCAGAGTGGAAATAGAAAGGGAGGATGATGAGAAAGAATGTCAAAAAAACCTCAGTATATTTATAAAAAAAAAGGTTCCAGACAAGACCCTTGTGCCATATAATGCTTTGTTACTTATTATATTGCAAACATAGCTGTGTGGAACAAGCTCATCTACATAAACTGGGATTACAGCCATGAGAAAACAAGGATATTAATAAGCTGCATTTCAAACTTTTAACTATTGCCTTTATAATAATGGAAGAATTCTATCAATCTATATAAAAACATATCTCTTCCTCTACACCTTCTGCTTCTATGCAGCAGTCTGGGTGCTCACAGTGTTGGTTTTGCTGTTGGTTTGGGGTTTTTTCCAATCTCATTTCCCAATTGATTTCCATTTGTTTAATTTTCTTTTGACGTTTCAGAAATCATCAATCACATAATTAAAAAGGAGCTAAAGAATCATGATTAACTAATATCTAGAGGAAAGGAATGTTAAATCTCCACAACAACTGAGTGTGTTCTGTGAAGGGCTGAATACTTCTCCAAGAAATCAGCTTAACTGGTTGCACCATCTTCGCCCACTTTGGAGGCAATGTTTAGTGGGATGTTTTTCTTCTGATAAATTTTTATTTGGGGTTGCAAAGAGAATTCATCAAAAGCCAAGAAGGTAATAATAAAAAGTAATTGTTTCTTTTAGCACCTTTGTTTTAACTGGTCTTTCATTATACAGTTGTACAGCGTATTTCCATAGGAAAAGTTGCCATATTTTGTCTACAAGATGGACATGGGTTCACAAATGAGACAGCGATTCTGTGTTTCCTGCTAGCATCATATTTTAGACTACAGTCCCATACCTGTATTTATCAAGCAACATCCAAGTCCCACTTTAAAAATAAGTATATTTTTCCTTTCTAGAATGTTTTTTAATGACATATATAAAAAATGTCAGAAAACCTCACAAACGTTCGTGGATATATGCAGGCTTACATCACACTGAGAGACAGGAATGCAATTTGTATTTTCAATTGTTTGCTTCATCAAAACAAAGCTGTCTTTTTTATTTCAGGTGGTCTTTTTAATGCAAGGCAAGGAAGAGCCTTCCCTCACAATGCTGTGGCTTCATTCTTCATGTCTGCACATTTTTCAGCAAAGATGCAACAGAACTTACAGACTTTCCCAGATACTGCACATGTTTACCATTACTAACCTAGCATTTATAGTAAATGAGAGATCTTGCTGTTAAAAATTCAGTGCATAAACAAGAAATACATTTTAAAGATCCTAAGAAGGCACAAAACGTGACTTATTCTTTTCCAAATGTCAGCTTGTAGTAATCACTTACTGACATAAGGCACCAGCCTAAACAAAGTGTAAGACTGTATCTTAGGTGAAGTATAAAGAAAAACCCCACTATCTGGGTTTTTGAGGCTATCTGAAATTTTTCTGGTCTGACATCCCAGAAAAACTTACTTCTAAGCAAAGGGCAGCCCAGCAAATTTAAGTCTCATGTAATAATCAAATGAAAATGGTAAGTTGAAATTGGACAAAGAGGAAATGTGGAAACAATAGGATTTGCTAGAGTGAAACATGGGTTTAATGATGCCCATAAATAACAACTTTGTTCAGGGAAAATTAGAGGCTTCTGTAGGGCATTTAATCTCCACAGAAGTATGTGAGAATATTCCCTGAACAGACTATTTTAAAAAGTTCATTCGGAAATGTAGGTCCAGTTACATTAAAATTCAAAATCTCCAAAACTGAACTAAGTGGCAGAGCCAGGACATAATGAATCTTGCCTCATCCCACCGTCCACTATGAGACATTAATTAGCATTTTCAGTCCACTGCCCATGGCTATGCTGTTAATTTTACAGGCTTTTGAGTAACTCCTCTGCATCAGTTCTGGATGGTAATGTATCTTTTGGAGAGACACAGAATTAAAGATGCTTTTGTAACCTAGAATTTACAGGACAATCCAGTGCTCCAAGCTCAGAAGACAAGTTATTTTTTTCAGTTTTCAAACGCTAGATACTAAAACTACAGAACTAGAAGCAATGAAAGTGTGTCATAACAAACACTGATGCTTAGATCTGTGTTAAAAACACTTTTGTACCTCAGAGAAGCAAAAGGAGCACTGATTTCAAACGTATGAAAGGCAGTAAATGCACTAAACTTCCAAGAGGATTAAGTAAATGATTATGAGAAAGGAAAACTAGTGAAAGGGTTTGATTGTCATGCTAAAAAACAGCTCTGGTTCCAGACATCCAATTCTACAGCTCAGTGTTGATTTTTATATTGCCCCATAAACAGACAAGTACAACATATGTAACTGAATTAATTTCCTCAGTTATCTTAGTGTACAAAACATTGCCCTAAAATATTCCTTAAGTAATACAAATTTAAATCTATCACTACTACCTCACAAAATTATCTGTATATTAAATATCATACATTCTCCAACAGCTATTTCTCATCCAGAGTAGTTTCATCAGATCCGAAGTCACCAATTTGGAAATATTTTCTTATTTACCATCTTCTTCTCCATATAATCTCAGAAAATTTAAGGGTTTGCCATACTGGATGCATCTTACATTTCAATTTTGGTAGATTCCTTGTCTGTAAATAGAAAATGGCAACCTTTCTCATTGTTTGAGTTTTTCATTGTTTGAAAAACTATAAGAAACAGCAAACAAACAGATTTCAACACAAATAAGTATATAACTTCCTGAAAACATCGTATATTAGCCTTCTTACATTTGTACTATAGATATGGATATATATCAGTAAATTTTATTTTTTTCAAAATTTATTATGTTTTCAATCTGATTTTTATATCTGTATTGATATTTTTAAGGTAATAATGAAAATTGAATGGCAGGTACTAATTTGAATTTTTTATATATTATTTGTAAAAAATAGTGTGAAATTTAGTGTCTTCTGCACATTTCTAATTGTGACCTTAATGAATAATTGTATAATCAAATTTACATAATTTGATTTATATAATGACCTCTACTATTTGCTACTGTTATACATTTACAGTAATACTGTAGGATATTGTATTAACCTACTAATGTGAATTTTTTTTTCCCTCTTTTTGACCTTTGTGGGCTGAAATTAAAATCTCCCTGTTAAAGGGTAGAGTGTGATTACATTTATAGTGTTGTAAATTTAGGGTAATCATTTGACTGACAGTGAAGTTTAACTGAGTACCTGATATAGTTGTAAGGAAAAAAGCGCAATTACAATAATAAGACATACAATATAACTAAAACATAGCAAAAGTTGAGACAAGCCCAGCTACTTGAAGCTCATTTCTCTTCTTCTTATGCAGACAGATCATTAGAAAAGTCCAGGTCGATGCCACAATTTTATCTCACGTCTGCTCTGATTAAAACATGTATGTGAGTTTTGGCATCTGGCTCAAATAAGGCTATTCTTGCACTCTCGTAGAGGGAACACAGGCACCATGGAGGTGACTACAAGAGAGGATGAGAAATTATATGATCCATCAATACAGGCAAATGGGGCAAGGATGCATAGCCTAAATGAAAGGGTCATAGTAACTCCAAAACAAGAGACATCC
This sequence comes from Serilophus lunatus, assembly GCA_013399895.1. Lineage (NCBI taxonomy): Eukaryota > Metazoa > Chordata > Aves > Passeriformes > Eurylaimidae > Serilophus > Serilophus lunatus. The sequence continues at coordinate 635,091 of VXBA01005295.1, read as the reverse complement.
TATACACCATTTACTAGGGTGGCATTTGAAAGAAGGCACTGCACAGGGTTCCTCATTATTCATTAGGGCTGAATCCTCATTCATTCTCCTTTATATGCCATCCTGAATCTACCCTACAGAGTCTTTTACGGGGAAATAACAATAAACTCTCTTATCAACAGCTTGTTGTAGCAGATACGATACATGGGGTACTGAGATCAAAAAGAGCATGAAAAGCATTTCTGCCAACATCGTACAAAATATTGAACATCTGCTATATCTGGGATCCTGGGAGTTGTAATTATAATTTTTGAAATCTGCACACAAGTGTTATAAATATTAGAACTGTAGCCTGTGAAAGCCATGAAATATTTAAGTTGTTTGGCAGGCTTAAGAAAAACTCATAAACTTAATTTAAGCAGCCAAACACTGTATTTTTACAGGTTTTACATCTTTCATGTCATTACTCATATAAATTAAAGCAACAACAGAACAGCACAGAAGTTGCAACAGCAAGTCCTGTGGGTGAAAAAAAAAGGTCAGCTTGAGATTTAAGACTTTCACCAACATTTCACCTTTCCACTTGCCCTGTATTTCAATTCTTATATTGAGTTTGTCATAGGTATTTTTAACACATCCATTATCTTATTGTCTGCTAAGTCTCAGTAGTGTTCTTGATGCTGTTCACATGCATAAACATGGGTCAGATTCACTGGTTATTTGGCATGAGTCTAGCAATGCAAAATAGTCCTTAATGCACCTGATTTATCCTCTCTAGCAAGGTCAATGGCTCTCCTGAGATACTGGTGAGATACTGAGAGTCTTGTCCACACTTCCTGCTCTAAAGAAGCAGAAGACAAGGCAAGTATATAGCATTCAAATGGTGATCGAGCCTTAAGGCAAGGCAGGTAACTTAACACAAATCAGTGATGAAAGGCATTAAAGAGCCTAGATAGCTTGGCATGAGACAAGGGAAAGGTACTGCCACACCTAAAAGGGTATCATGAAGCAAAACATGATAGCAGTGGGGGAGGAGCAGAAAGAGGAGCAAGAAACATAAAGTTGGTGCAGGGAGGGGTTTCAGTTTGTAACAGTCTTTTAAACTTTTTCAGACACATCAGAAATGTGCTGGATTAAAAAGAGTGAAAAAAATAACCAAGTTTAAAATAGCAAATTAGTAAAAAATGCAACAGCCAGATTCACAGAAGCTAGAGTATGAAAAGACCCAAAGGCAAATTCTCATTTGTACAGTGCTCCACCTGTTAGATAGCCATATGCTACTAGTAAAAATGTAGCTCTGTAAAAGGATTTAGTGATCGCCAACTGTGCCACCAAAAGTGAAGTAAGAAGTTCACTTGGAAAGAAGTAAAGCAGAGTGTTAGAATGAGGGCCCAAATTTGGATCTCCATCCGTCCAGCAACCAAAAGATAACATCATTCTCTAGAAAGAAAGTCATCCGACATTGGAGATTTTACAATGGGTTAGTGTAGGAGAATGTAGGAGAATACAAAGGAGAATGTACCTCAGGGGGCACAAATATATGCAACACATTCACAGATATTCTCTTTTGAACTACTGAACTGTGAGTAAACAGGAAAACACATCCTTACTCTTGACTTGTCTAATAAAACATGTATCTAAGTACCAGATGCCACGAGACTATTAGATGTTAGGTTAGCTATTCATTAATTTAATGAACCTAATTATGATCTCACTTACACATATTTTACACCAGGATAATACCATTTGCTCCATTCAGGAAAGCCCTAACCTTTGTGCTGTATCCAGCTTGAGATATACCGTTATTAGAGAGGGATCACTGCAATATAGAGGCTCTCATCTAAACATTTTCCCTAGATACAATTTCAGGTTTAGAGGAAAAAGGCGTACATTGACTATTCCCCACAGTACAAAAATGCCTCTTCTTTCAGATAGACAAGGTCTGAGAGGTTTTTCTCATTTACATAGGAGCCTAGCTACTTTAGCTAAGAAAACAGTGAAAGGCTCTCTGGAGCACCTACCTTCTTTTATTGCTAATAGGGATTCTAGTCTGAAAAAGGTCTGAAATTCAGTGCAGGTTTGTAAGTGACTTTTGCCCTGAAGAACAACCCCTGTTGGCACAATGGGGTTGTGAATCTGAAATTATAACTAAATACTCCACATAGAAAACATTTTATGAGAATCTTGTTAAAACCAATTAGTTCAAAACACGATTTCAACAAACGTCGTTTCCTATCCCATTTTTCATATACTCGCTAACAATAATATTTGCATTAGAGAATAGAGCACAAGGAGCTTTCGCTGTCCTCATTTTTACATGAAACACTGAAAGGAGATTCCCTGTTATTCCCAGCACAGGCAGTTTTAAGTACAATCACACACCTGGTATACAAGTGTTTTGGGAGAATAGACATATCCCATTTCCCTGATAGATAAACACACACATACACATACTTCCCTCAAAAGATGAAAACATCGGTGAGGAGACATCCACTCTGTTGTTGTCATCTTCATTCTCTCTTCTTAAGTCCTTCTTCCAATAATTGAGTTTTTTTCCGTGTCTCATAGGTGTACAATTGCAGATGAGCTGAGAGAACACTTGAGATGAGCTTATGCATTTTTCTTTCTTGCTTCTTCCTTGAATTTTTTTGGCATCTACAGGAAAGAGGAATAAAAAGCCGGAATATCTAGTGCCTATCAGAAAGGAAAATCTACAGAAGGCTCTTAAGGCCACTAAAAGGCCTTAAGGGATCTGGAGATAAGGATAATTCATCTCTGAATTTCAAACCTGCATGCTCATCTGAGGCCAATCTCTTTTGCCAGTCTAGCAAAAAGACAAAGCCACTATTCTTCAACCAGCAGTTTACGTTATTGCATCAATGTAATCGTAGGCCAGTATTGAATTCCCACTTCTGCTTTAATACTGAAAAAAAATTTCTTCAGCAATGTTTTGATTAAAAGTTAAGGATAAGTGAAAACAAAAATCATAGCTTCACAAGATAAGCAGTAACATATTTCTAACATATTTCTAAAAGAATGGTAGATCATTCAAACTAAAAGAATCCTTCTTTAGAAAGGCAGTTTTCCTGCCTAAAAGTACAAAAGTTGGAAACATCAGTGTGAGGCTTTTCAGACAGCAATGCAATCCTTTATTTTAAATGGTAGAGGGCTATATTTCTAGAAAATTAATTTCTCTTTTCTGCCACAGATATTACTAATAGCTAATACTGATAGCTGTGGTGCCTGCATCAGTCATCTCTGAATTTTAATAATTTCTGTTTTCACCTACATTTTTACAGCATTGGCACAAGGTCTTTTTAAATACTAGTGATAAAGGTTTCAGGATGACCTGACAACATCTTTAGGAGTTCAGACAAGCTTCTCTTCAACTTTAGTGGACTCCAAGTTCTAGGGAAAAATAAATAACAAACATGGATACCATTTGTATGGCTAATAGATATGTCTTTAAAAAAATAAATAAAAAAAAATGTTATCCATAGTTGCTTTGATGTGACAGTGTAACTTGGCCCAAACTGAGGCCAACATGGACTCTGATTTCATCACTGGTCACACCTGCCACATTTTAGATAGTTGGTATTTCTGCATTTTTATCTATTGTAAAATGAAAAAAAAAAATCCCCAAAGGACATGTTATTTTACATGAATAGCAATATTGTGTGGGTTGGATTATCAGGTGTGTTGAAAATTGTCTGTACTGCCATATCCAAAGGGTAGTGATCAATGATTCAACATATGGCTGGTATCCAGTAACAAACAAAGTACCCCAGGGGTCAATGCTGGTGCTCATATTTTTCAACATCTTCATTAACAACATGGATGATGACACAGATTGAACCCTCAGCAAGTCTGCAGACAATACTGAATTTAAAGAGTATGGTTGAAATGATGAATGTCTGAGCTTTTGTCTAGAGGCACTTTAATAAACTTGAGGACCCAAAGCTGTAAAAAGTTCTTGAAGCTCATCAAGGAAACTGCAAATTTGCAAGGGTAGTAGCCCAATGGGCAGCTGCACAGGTATTTAATTTTGACAAGGAAGTCAAAGTCTTCTGTCAGTGGCAGACATAACAAAGGCCAAGGGCCACAAGCTGTGTCTTGTGAATTTCCAGATGGGCATTAAGGAAAAAACTTTGTGTAGAGGGAACATGATGCCCACCCTTGTTGTAGTCTTCAATATACAGTGAGGCATAATCTGGAGCATTTGGATTTGCATTGGACGACCACCAGAGCTCCCTTCTAACCAACAGGTTGACTGCTGAAAGTGTCCATCATCTGGGGAGACCGCAAGCAATTTTGTAAGAGCTCAGTGACAGCAACATTTTAATCTGTGTTTAACTATTAAGTGTAGAAATGTAATTTAAAATTAAGGAGGGATAGAAATAACAGAAAACATTTGCTCACACAGGCATGTCCAAGTGGAGCAAGTTGTTTCTATCTTCTTTGTCAATAACCTGGGGTCTCTGCAGAGACCATGGACACATAGTACACATGCACAGCATGTATAAATATCTAAGGAGGTCTCATGTAAAACTCTGTCACAACAAAGCCATAGGATTTCAAAATTAACAACTCAAGTAAGACAGTGTGGACAAAAGCAATAAGCTGACTAGAAGCAAATGCAGAAAACCCTTTACACACTCCAAGGCTCACAAAAAGAGACATTCATAGCACATAGAAGCAGGAGTGCACAGACACATGCACTCACAAATCCCCTTTTGAGCAGGTTAGATTGAACGAGGGTAATCATTTTAAGTGCCCAAATTGCCTGGCTCCACATGGTGCTATCAAAAGCATTTTCATTTTTATTCAAATCAATGTCACCATTTTTCTGTAAAAATCAATGTGGAAAATAGAAGCAAGGGCTGAGGAAGTTGCAGTTACTGAGCCCTGTGGAAGCCATTATAAGGATGGCTATAGGAACTCAAGACGATTGACTTCAGTAGCTAAGACATGCCCAACAGCTTGCAGATGACAGGTACTAAAAACAGCTAAAGAGAAATTCAGGTTTTGCACATGGATTAAGAAAACTGCTGTTTCATTATTTTTTGCAATTATAATCTCTCTTTTGCCCAATCTCATACCTAAGAGCATAATGGTTAGTCTTCTAAACATACCTTTCCTTCATTTGCCCCTAGCTTGTACTAGATGGAAAAGGGAATTTAAGTGAAAAATTCAGTGAGTCTATGTCTTATAAAACATGTAAGCAACAGACAAATGAGGGTGAAGTTGGTGTAAGTCTTCAAAGAGTTAATGTGAGAGCACATGCTGTGAGATTTTGGGGAGGAAGTACCCTTCAGCTGAAAACTGAGGCACTCTCTGCAGACCCATAATCCAATCAGTGGAAACTCTGAAAATCCATATGAAAATTCCTTTTCTAAAGACGTTTGTCATAAACCTGGTCCTCTAATATAAGCAAAACACGTAGGGTATTTGTCCAGAATCTCTATGTTCTCCATCTTGATTTTCTTAGAAAATAATTTTAGCATTTCCCTTTTTGGAAATGTGTATCAGCACATCTTTACTGAGGGTTTCCCTTCTGATTTCCAGAAGGACCTCTGAGTAAGACAAACAGGTTTATCAGAAGTAGTCTGGGATATATAGACTTCTTCCTGAAGCACCAGCCAACATAGCTTGTGTCCCCAGATCACGTCCCACAGTCACCATCCAGCCGCATGACAGCTATAGCTGAATGGAGGCCATTATAAATCCTTAAGAAACTGACTTTGACTTAGTCAAAAGCCAGATTGCTCTTCCCCTCAGCAGTACATCCTCATGGCATTTTTTTGACATGTTTCAAAGAAAAACTGACATTGAATATACAGAAAAATATCCAAATCATATGAAATTTTCCTGTCACAACCCAATGACTTTTAATTGGAATACCCACATGATTTTGGGTTAAAATACATGGGAATAAGTGCAAACAATACTTTACCATCACTGTCTTGCAGGTAGATCAGAAAATTCTGCTGCAATTTAGCTAATGTCAGGTTTCTCAGATGAACAATCTAAAGTCTCCAGATAACTTCCCCATTAGAGGATTGGTGTTGCAAATCTATGTAACTGAATAAGGTTATTCAAGAAGCGCCACGTTTTGATAACAAAATCCTTTGTGATGATTGCCTAATAGCCAACATTTGTTCAAACACTTTTAATAGACCCTTTTTATCACATGCAAAAAGAATTTCAGTGCTAGTTCAGTCTCCTGTTTCATTCTGTCATGAATCACTTCGTAGAGACATTTAGAAGTCAATAATCCACTGTAGCTTTGATGACAGGTGATTAATTTCTACATTTTAGAGACATAATAAGATTTAGCAATAAAAAGGCCTTGAAGTAACCTACCAAACAGCTTTAATCTCAGCCTTGGGACTGTTGCTAAATATGAATGCTTATACACAAATGCAGATGATTTAACTTAGTAGGTTTTATTGCTGACTTCTTGCTTTCTCATATTAATCTTACTTTACAATCAGGCTATCTATACAATCAGTTTATACTGAATATTGTTTCTAATGCAGTATTTGGAGGAGGAAAGTAAGATTATTTACCCACAAGGGCTATTTTCTACTGAAAACTAGTTTTACATGTTTTCCATTATGTGGCTTACCAACGCTCTTTGTGTGGCAAGGTTAGATGGATAAAAAAACAAATTAGCAGACACACACAACTAGTCAGTACCTGCCTGCACAACCACGCAGAGCCCTCAGGGCTCAATCCATCACTCCGTGAAACTGGTGGGAGTATTTTGTTAACATCAGTTGGCAGATCAATGTTACAAACATATTTGAGTAAAAGAAGAAATTCCAAGCACTCCAGACATGTCCTGGTAGTAAATATAGAATACTTATATATAGGTCCTGATCTGGCTCTTTTGAGCTCTTCCTAACATTGCCCGGATTCTCTTCTTCCAAAGTGGTTTTATAATGAGAATAGTGTCTGGAAAAACTGAAAAATTCCTCTCTCTGGTGTTTGCTTTATACATGTTCAGGAATGCATCATTTTTCTACTCGAAGTACTTCGGTCTGAAATCTTTGTATATAAAAAACTGTAACAAAAATCTTCCCTAAAATTTCCTTAGCCAGGAATCTCAAAATAAATTAAAGAAATGGTTCTATGGATTGCTTCCCTCAAGGAGAAGAAAAGATCCTGCTGTAGCAACTGCCTTAGAAAACCCATTTGTTAGTGCCAAATCACGCAAACTTTGTTAAAGTAAATGGAGCCTGAGATGCTTAACCTAGGTTGTTATTTGCTTATGATCGTATGCCTCCCTGTTTAAAAACAGATTAACAAAAAGCACAAACAGCTGTAGTAGCTGGGCAGACAAAGCAAGTTAACGAGTTCCTTTGTCCTTCTCTCAGTGTCCTAACTTCGGAGTGATCAGCCTCTGGGAGAAAAGCTGACAGAGGAACTGAATCTCTCTCATCTGAGGCCAACATTAAAATGCTGAAGAATACTAAATGTATCGTGCTGCTCCTGCTCTGTGTTTTGTGAAGGGCAAAGCATTAGCAAACAAGAAATTGTTTCTACTTTTCTCTGTCTCTTAACATATTTGGGGATGGGCGAAGTAGAAGGGCAGAAATTCCACCCTCAGACACCATCTAAGCAAGCCCTAAAGATGGGAAAACTAAGGCGGGGGGGGGCGGGGGAGGCAAAGCAAAACACGTGACAAAAGCAAAGGCAGCAGTAACACCTCCTTCCTTTCAGCAGACTTTGGGAAGGAGGAACAGAGGCCTCAGCAATAATGACAAATGGTGTTTTATCAAAGACAAATGGTAGCAATATTGCGTTTCACTAGTATCTATTAAGAAGCCATTTGAATTTTAAACTAATTAAAACTAAAGGAGATTTCAATGTCAGGAGATGTAGGTAAAGATGTTTAGGACAAGTGCTAGGCATAAGGGTAACTGAAAGGTTGGAAGGTACAGGTGACAGGGAGTGGTGATGGTGGTGGTGAGGATGACAGCGAGAATTCTGTGTGAGGGTACAGATGGTAATTTTTGACTAAGTATAAAGTGAGATCTGTGAGAACTCTGTGTTCTAGCCATATTACAAACCTATATGGAGGCAAGACATAAGTGTGTATGTTTTACTTCCTTTCTTTCCCACTGGGCTCTGCTTTCTGCTGGAAGAACTCCTTAGGTACATTTTTTGGAAGGAGCTGCAGCATACTCTGAGTAGGTCTCCATTCTAGATGATCAAGAACAAGGAAATTAACATTTTTCAGACCTATAAAGGATAATGTGGGAAACAGAAGGAAAACAAGGATATGTTAGTAGAATCTGAAGGGAAAGAAAACTCAATCTCTGATTAAAACCAATGTTGAACTATGACGTAAAGCTGGAGGGAAAAATCAGAGGATCCAAACTGAAGAATCAGAGCTATCCAAACAGGATGAAAGAAACAGAAGCCCTCTACAAATTTATGATGTGCAAAATCCTAGCAGTTCTCACAAGTACAGCATATGCTGATTAATTTCAGTATTTTGGAATAAAATTTGGCATCTTCAGATTTTCCAGTATTTGTATCTCAGCAGGAGAAAGAGCCGCTTCTCTATGTAAAGTAGCAAAATTGTGTGTGAGGACAAACACATATTGAGGAAATGAATCATAGCATGAGACTGGACATTTGAGGCAGATTAGATATATCAGATGGCAAATGGCAGAGTGAGGTACTGCAGCGGAGCTGCCTTCACTGCAGAGTGCAGGAAGAGTTACGACATTTATGTATTTTCATTTCTACATGTGGGGACCTCAAATCATTTCATGGGTTAGGTTCCTAGTATCTCTAACATGGCCCTGCTGTGGCACACAGCTGATATATTCCTGACTTGTCAAAAAAAGGCACAAGACATACTTAAATCTCTTCATGGCCTAGTATGAGACATTAAGTTTGAGCTGCTTGTGAATGTAACTGTTATTTCAGGATGTTATGTCCCAAGCTACACATTACATTTTCAGTTTCAAAAATTTATCTTTATAAACTGTGTTCTTTAATTCTTATGTATATTTCTTATTTATACATCCATAATGAAGTAGATTATTTGAACTACTGTGCAAGGGCATTTCTTGTAAATTACTCTGCTGAATCAAATTATTTATGATAAAAATTGCCCAAAGATTTTTTTTTAGATCTAAGGGATTAAATCCTGTCTCCAATCAGGTAAAAAAATAAATAAATTGCCTTTTTAGCTGTTAAAAGTTCAACATATCTCACTTTAACCCAGTGACCTTTTTTTCAGAGGAACATCCTACTTGCTCTGGGCCAGTGAGAGGACCTCAGGGAATGGCCTGAAATTGTGTCAGGGGAGGTTTAGACTGGATATTAGAAAGATATCCTTTATCCAGAGCATGGTTGGGCACTGGAACATGTTCCCCAAGGAACAGCACCAAGCCTGAAAGAATTCAAGAAACATTTGGATGATACTCTCAGGCACATGGTGTGATTCTTGGGGATGATCCTGTGCAAGGCAAAGGATGATCCCTGTGGGTCCCTCCCAACTCAGCATATTCTGTGATCCTGAGATTTTTTTCACAGTACTCTCCATGGTAGAGCTGGATTTTGTATGGAAGGCACACTGATGTTGCAGAGTAATTCCATCACCAATATGTTTATATATTTGTTAATAAACAGAGTGATATGACAAGCAGTCTTGCACTGTGCTGTTAGTCTGTCTTGGAAACAAGGCACAGCTGTCAAGGATTGGGTTCAAGAAAAATCTTCCAGTTGTCTGAAAGCTGTCAAATGTGATGCCTGTCTACAAGAACCAGGGAACTACAGGCCTGCCAGCCTGACCTTGGTGCCAGGAAAGGTCATGGAGCAGATCATCCTGAGTGCCATCACCTGGCATGTACATGACAACCAGGTGATTGTGACCAGCCAATATGGGTTTAGGAAAGGCAGGTCCTGCTTGACCAAGCTAGTCTCTTTCTATGACAAAGCGACCTGCTTAGTTGATGAAGGAAAGTCTGTAGAAGTTGTCGACTTGGACCTTAGTAAAATCTTTGACATCATTTCTCACAGCATTCTCCTGGACAAACCGGCTTCTCGTGGCTTGGATGGGAGTCCTCTTTGCTGGGTAAAAACTTTCTGGATGGCTGGGCCTAGAGCGTTGTGGTGAATGCAGCTGGCAGCCGTTCACTAGTGAGCAAACTTTTTCAAACAATTTTACACTTCATTTATTGCCATCTACCATTCATTTATCTCCTCGAGTATTATTTGCCAGATCCTAAATATTGGCTATTAAATGGCAAAGTTCTCACAGAATTCAGCATTCTTAGGATTTTATCCAAACTCCATGCATTTTGGATTATTTCTTCTTATATTTCAAACTATTTTTACAGGGTGAATTTAATTTTGTTTTCTACTGATGCATGAACCACTATAACATTCTTGGGTTTTTATCTTCTGATTTTCATATGCCACCTCAATTTAGTATTATCTGTGAAATCTATATATTTTCATGCCTTTATAAATAACAGAAGTCAAAGCTTAAAAAAAGCCATTATTGTAAGGGCTGCATTGTATCATATGTGCATATCACTAGTAAATGACAAAGAAATAACTAAACTTGTTAAAACCTGGTCTTCCAGAATGAAGCCCGTTTTAATCCATAGTAAAATATATAGTAACAGGCTGAGCCTGTCACTGGATCAAGCTGGAGAATAGAATTTTGGTGTGCTGAGAAATTGCTATATAAAGAAGCTGCATACATACATCTGCTGCTGAAGCAAGTGATTGCAACTTCTCTGCAGGCCAAGTCTAGAAAAGCTAATGTTAGCAAGATGTTCAAGACTAAATAACAGGCATCAGGGTCACGCATCTTATTAAAATCAGTATTTTAAAAATTGCTTGCTTTAAACATTTACCTTGACATTGTAGATTATCTTTAATACCAAGACAGCTCTTATTCAGTTGACCTCTATTTGAAGCAGCTAAATCCCAGATATACAATTGATTTTTGGTCTTCTCTATTCAAAGAAAAATATGAAGCAAAAATAAAGCTTCAATATATTTAAAATTTATGCTTGCAGAGACAGACTGGTGAAATTCATGCAGCTTAATTTTTGCTGAACAAGGCAAGAAAATTGGGCAAGATATACTTTGAGGGGACCTTCACCAACAAATAAACTAGATGATTATAATTAGCAATTTTTCTCCATTTCAATTATGTTTAGTACAATTCACAGTCTCAGGATTTCCATTTGAATTGGTAGCACTATTTAGACAACTGATGTTCTCTGCAATACCCACTTTTGAGATAATGCTATGTTCATTGTAATTGTTGTCAAAGTTAATATGAAAAGAGAAACTTAGGATTCATGCAGAAATCTGTTGATTTAATAATAAGAATGAATGACATAAAGATACTTTAATTTCAAATCATTAATTGTCCAGTACTGTAATGCTTTCCTGCTCCCAGAATTTGGACACACTGGGAACTTCAAAGAAAAGCACAAACATTTTATACCCTTTACAAAAGAGTAGTTGTCCAAAACTTGAAGTTTCTTTAGGTACCAGGTGGCAGTACAACAAAATGCTTACTCAGAAGTTAACCCACAACAACAAAAATTGTCAGCCATGAGTAATTGAAAGGTCCATTGTTTTCCCTTTTCAGTTAGTTCAAATGATTCAAGAGAAAAGATTTCCATGACAGTAAAAGTAAAGTAAGCAACTTAAAATTCTCACCATAATATTTTAACAAGGTTTACTTTTTTCTCTTTTGGTTACTATTGAGCTTTTGATGCTTACTAATAAAACTTAGTAATATCGGCACTAAAGTTTCATTTTACCTGTCAGCTGATAAGTAACAGCTTAGTAATGCCTCAGGGTGATTGATAGTCAAGTAACAAAAAAATATCTAGTACTATAAACCCTATTTACAACATCTAAGAAGAACCTTGAAAAGATAATACTATGGATTAACTTTGTATTCTTTTCTAAACTTGTTATAAAATTTGTCACGGGGTCTTTAATTGTCTCATTTTCCATTTTTTATGGTCTTTGTCATGACAATAAGTTTTCACATAATTCACCATCTGCTAGATAGCCTCAAACATTGCAGTAGAAGTCTGAATTGCTTTGGAGATGCTTTAGTGTGATCATCCAACTCCTCAACCCTTGTTCACCTAATAATAAAATTTGTAAAAGAAGAGTGATAGAAAATTTTATGCCTTCCAAATAAGCAGCCATTCCCCACTTGTTATTTTCACAATTTTATTCCCTCTATTTCGCTGGGCTGTCTCTTCAAGGATTAGCTAATGTGATGGCAGAGGACTCAGATATGCAGGTGCCTTTGTAGTGCCAGTGAACACCACACTTTTCACTGCAACCTCCAGAAATATGTAGGTTCATCTAGAACCTATATTATCATAAAATAATCCTATTCTTCATTTTCTTTAAATGAAATTTAACCATCTTAAAGAAAACTAAAGGAAAGGGAATCATTAAACAAGCCAGAAGATCAGTAAGATCCATAAACTCCATTTTTTTACCCATATATTATAATTTTTTAAGTCAGTTCCAAGTTGTTTGGGGATCTGATTCGTGATTTTTAAAATGCCCATATTTGACAGTGTGGATTGTTATTGGAAAGAGTGCTATAAGATACTCAAAATCTTACATTCCAGCAAAGACATCGATGGCTCCTGGTGCAGCCTCAGGAAAGCTTCCTTAGAGCCTATCTGGCAAACCTCATAGAAAATGTTTTCTTCCCTCTCCAACTGGCTCAGTGACTCTGTTTCATCCTAGGAAGTTGTGGCTTGGCCTCACTTATTCACATATGTCATATTTTGCCTACATTACAGCAACGTGATATCTGGGCATAAAGCCTTCAATGCCTAAGTCCAAAAGGTATGTAACAACACATTTTATACATTACTGACATTACATTTTATTTTTCTGCTGCTCCCTACTTTATTGTTCAGACTTCAGCATACTGGAATATCAAGTAAAGCAAAAGGATTAATGTAGTTTAAATCTTTGGCATAATCAAACTTTTGAACTTCCTTCAACATAAGTAGAACTTTATTTTTCAGAAGTCTTCAGGCAGTCCCAGAATCATAAAATAGAATCCACAGAAAGAAGAACCACCATAAATTTCACATTCTTCAGTCAAAAGTGAGTTCAGAAATCTTACACAGAATTCAGCCAGTGCAGAGATGGCAATGGTTCGATGTAATCATTCTTTTGAGAAATAGAGGAGACACTGACCAAAAACATAGGTCACACCAGGAGGAAAAAATACTTTACAGTCACTGGCCAATGCATTTATTAGCTCATAAGAGAACTTCAGTGCCAGAATTTCCACTTCTGAGGCAAAGTAACACTTATATGTCCCGCAGAGAAGCTCGTTAGTGCTTAGTGTAAAAATATCAGCTTAAGTACAAAAATAATAAAAATAATAATACTTCACCAAAAAAAAGAACAGATTATGGATGATCACCTGATCCTTACTGCGTGTTTACATAGGAAGAGAATGAGTCAAGTGTCATTCCTTTCTCTCCTATGCTGGCTAGTATGATGAGTAATTAAATCAGTGATGAAGAGAGGTGAGGTGGAGATGGAGTGGATAGAAATACAACATTTAACAGCAAGAATTATGTCACATTCTCCTTACTTATTATTTTTATCAATGTAGAACCACCTTTTATAACACATAAAAGAGCAGAATTATACAAGAGCAAAAGAGCCTATGTTTTACATTACAATAAAAAGTGAGCTTTCTAAAGAGTCACAGATACTGAGAAAACAGGTCTTCTTGTTATACATCTGTCACACGTACAGGTATTGATGGCTATCACCTTGCACCCGGTGTCCAACATCTGGTGTGTGCCCTGTGCTAGCATTCTCCAGATCTATCCGAAAGTAGGTTGTAGCCAGGTGGATATCAGTCTCTTCTGCTAGGCAACCAGAAGTAGGAAAAGAGGGCACAGTCTTAAGCTGCACCAGGGGAAGTTTAGGTAAGACTTTATAGAGAGAGTGATTGGGCATTGGAATGGGCTGGCCAGGGAGGTGGTGGAGTCACCATCCCTGGACCATGAGTGCCGTGGTCTAGTTGACAAGGTATTGTTAGGTCAAAGGTTGGACTTGGTGATGTCTGAGGTCCTTTCCAATCTGATTCTGTGATTCTATAATTCTATGGCATGATCAAGTTGCACAGGTTGTGGCTCTGCCCATCCCTGGAGTACGGATCTATCTGGTAACATGATGCAGAAGAAAGTTGAGTAATAATTTTAAAGCAGTGAAGTGTCCTATCTAGGAACATCTGCAATTGAGTTCCTTTGGCTGAATAAAGCAGAAAAGTCATGATCTTAAATCATCCTCTGCTAAAACGTAACTCTACGAAGGAATTTGTGGGTTGGACTGGCAAATAGAAATAAAACAAAGAATATTTGGGTGCCAAGAGAAGGTCAGGGAATTCCTTCAAAAGGAGGAAGGGAAAGAAGGCTTCTCGGCTTTCATCCTTACTCCGAAGCTCCTAATATTTGAGTGTGTGGTGGTCTGAGACCACTTTTATCATCTAGGGGGCAGGTTCAATAAAGGTGATGGAAAACTGAATAGAGTTTGCAGCAGGTGAACAGTTTATTACAGGAGGGTGGCCTGTGCCACCTGAGCTGGGACTGAGGGACTCCCTCTTTCAGCCCGAAACGGCTCCGGGCTGCGTGTCTCTGGCCCGCGCTCCCAGGAAACGGCAGGAGCAAGGACCGTCCCGTCCCCGCTCTGGGCCCACGCTGCCGGGAGCCCGGAGGACAAGGAGCCGCCGCCGCCCCGGCCTCGAGGGGACCAGGACTGGCACTGGCCCTGCTCTGCCCTGGCCCCAGCTCATCCCGGGAACCAGCGGGGCACAGGGAGGGCAGCCCCTCCTCCTCGAGTCCCGGGAGAGCAGCTGGAGCAAGGGCCCCCTCCCCCCCACACACCCCCCTGCAGTTTTAAGGGAAACGGAATTTTACTAAACAGGTAAGTGGGGTTTCTTACATTCTTCCCCCTCCAAAGCCCTTTTCAAACGGCTACAGAGTGTTTAACTTGCTGTTACAATGGAGACAGAAATCCTTAACATGACAAGGGGTAGTTTACATAAATTTGATCTCCCAAGAGCTCATTTTGGGGAAATATTGCCACATCTATTTCTTATCTATGATCACTATAGAAACTATGCTCAGTGTTTTCTGACAAAAAGTAGCAATCCAGGACCAGAATAAAGGGGGAAGCCACACACACACACACATACACACCCCCATAAAATCCCCAACATAACTCTTTAGATAATTAAGTATGCATTCATATATTCCACTCCTGAATATTCAAAAATATTCCAAATATATATGTTGTTGGAAAACAAACAGATATATAGCTTTTATTTTAATTTATATTTATCGTTGTTAGGTTTTCTTTGACAATGTGTATCCAGCAGTAGTTTATCAAGCCAGTTTTTGACAAGCAAATCCCTTATCTTGAACAGAGCCTCAACTTCTTAGTTCATTATTTTGTTCCTAGCAAGAAGGTGGGAGTTCTAGTTTGTTGTATATTTCAAGTTAACCATACGGTAATAGGTCTGTTTAACAGAGGGGAAAAAATACAAAGAAAATATATTTAAAATGGTACAATGAAGTATTGTTCCCTTAGTGTCATTGAACATGGGCCAATTATACCATTCAGGGGTAAATACAGAGCTCTGACATTTAACTCTGATATTCCAGACCAAAGTTTTCAATGAGTCACATGCTCAGTAACTGCAGCACATTTACAATTGTCTTTGAAGTTTTAATCCCAGTTCATGCTACTAAATCACCATGAAAGTTTATTTTTAACTCATTATATAAAATGAGTTTCCTTAAAAAATTCAAGGAAAGATCTTCGTGTATGAAATACATCAAACTAAAAGCTGTTAATTGTGTAACTTCAATATAGTGGGGTTTTTTAAGTCGGCTTTTTGAATTTTTCTGCAAGAGAAAAGGTGTTTCTTGATTTTTAGCAGTTTTCAGATTTTAAGTTGTTATAAGGGAAGTAGAAATTTTTAGTGTATTTATTATGAAATACAAACAAGACTAGAACAGATGATCAAACTAAGCCTAATTTTCTCAATAAAGCTCTGGAAAAAAAGTTACAGTGAAACTATAAAGAGAAAGGATGATGTACTGTTACTAAATGGCTAGCACATTCCAGTATTTCAGTATTTGGATTAGAAAACCCATTTTACTTAACATCATATACATCTTAGACAAATGAATTTCCCTTGGGATTGCTGTGGGATCCCAGTCTGAACAAAATAAAGCTAGTAGCAACCTGCTATGACAAGAATTACTTGTGTGTTGCTACCCAAACATGGCCACATCTAACGTTTCCATTGAACTTCTGTAATGTATAGTCACCACTGTTGAAACTTCTCACATCCTCTGCCTCCCACTCATCTCTACTTGGCATTTCTTTTCCCCTTCATCTGTAACCTCACCAAAGACTGTTTACAGTCAGTATTGAGAATTTTCTTTCAAATCTATGTTAGATCCCTAAAACTGACATCTGCTGAAACTTCTTTCCCTGTGGCCTCAGTTTCCTCACTTGCAAGTTCATGTTCATCCTCTGATTACTCATCAAACATCTTTAGATCAAATCTTCCCTTGATCACCCAGAGAGTTTGCTGTCCTAGTCCTTTTATTTCTTTGGCTGTCTTTCTGTTGGTTTTGTTCTTCAGTTTTGTTTTGTTTTTTCTTTAAAGTCTCATTCAACATCTAATTTTGAGAGTGGAGAATGGTTATGAAGGTACATGGGTCCCTGCTACCCTAACTTTAAGAAAATCGCACACACAAATATGAATTCGGTGATGAGGTGTATGCAGTCACAGCCAGCACATCTGGCCAGTAAAACTGACTTTCTTCTTTTCAGCACCAGTTTCTAAGGTTCTAAGCCCTATTCAGCATGGCTAATACATTCTTATTTTTGTTTGCTATTCCTTTTCAGCTTCTCTGGGCAGCACTTTAGACGCCAAACATTATTCTTATCACTCTGCTCAAAGTTATATTTAAATTTTTTAGATTTTTTCGTATATCTTTTTAAAGACAGAGCCTTTCTTACATGTGGAAACAATTAGGATTTTTGCCCAGTGTTTCATCCTCCTGTTCTTTGATTATGGCAACATTTCATGACAAATGTCAGCCTCCCATTTTTCTAGGCTGTTGTTTAGACCATATCACCTCTTTTTAGAAATACTTCCCCTAGCCAGGTTTTTTACTACTCAGGCCCTTCATGGTCTAGCTGCCACACTATTTTTTTTCCCCTTTTTTTCAGAGTGTCAGCTCCCAGCACCAGCCAGTGAACAATGCCTGTGTCCATCATTCATTTGTTGCATCCTCAAATACTTTCTTTCATGCTACCCTTCATGCTTGGGAGGTCTCCATAAACATCAACCTTCAAATCCATTTGATGCAAGACCTATGAAAGACCTGGCAGCAGTTAAGTTGGTAGTGCTGGCAACACTTCCCATCACACTGACTTACAGTTTCCTTCTGCTCCCTCATCTGTCTGTATTAATCTGCTGCATTTTTTAAGTTTTTCTTGAACTTGATATATCCATCACCAATAGTTTGTTCCAATTTTGTCCAGCACCTAGAACAACTGGGACATGGTTCATGACGATAGTTTATAGTAATTCAAATAATGGGGAACACAGCTTTTTTGTATCTATGAGAACAAGTTTATTTCATGCATTGTCTATGAGATTATAAACATCCTATTTTGAGATTACAGAACACACATGCTAACATGTCCAGGGATAAAAAAACAGATTAAAGCCTCTGTCTCTCAATCCAGGTCTGTATCTTGATAAACCATCCTACTTGTTAAAACTGTAGGACTGTTAATGAAAATTGTAAGGTACCAAATAGTGCACATTGGGATGAATGAGTGTATCAATGGATATGAGTATCTGCAGGTCATAATGGCAGAAAAGGTTTTGACACACCAAAGGTAATGATAGGAGTATTGTTTCTCAGTCAGGATTTGTAACAGAGCATATGCGGGCCCTTGAGAACCTCAGGAATCAACGGGCCTCAGGCAATATAAATACTGGAAACATGAAACATTAAAAAGTGACTTGGCTCAAGTGGAAAGCAATGGGTTTGGATCCAAAAATTTAGTGAAGGTCTCGACAGGAAGAAGCATACAACTGTATGTAAAAGTAGGGCCTTTCTATAAGTCCAGGAAATAAAACAACCCCAAAGGACTTAGTTGTCACTTTCCCATCAGATTTAATGTATATTTTAACCTAGATTGATCTGCTATCTTTTTACTATTTTGAAACACAAAATCCCATGAAGATACGGGCAGCCCTAGGTATTACACAAGAGATATAAGACAGAGCAGCAAATAGAATACATCAGTTATTTCTAATAAGTGCATCAGGCTACTTCCTTGTTACAAAGAAATTCAACAAGATTAAAGTTAACTGCAGTTGCCCTAACCCTTTGATCTAAGCTATAGTATTAACTTACTGTTTTCCTCATTTTTGCACTTTGCAATTAAATTATGTACATGAACAAAGATAATTGCATTTCTATGTCATGTGGTTTACTCTGAAATTTGATGACACAAATGCTTAGTTTTTCATATTCTAAGAATATGAAATAAAATGAAATATCTTCAAGGACAGGAATTTTCTGTTTGAATTTTTTATATAAAAATACTATCATGTCAGGCAAGGAAATGCATTAAAAAGTACTCTTAGCAGAGTATTTTCATTCAGGACTTTATATTCCTTAGAAAGGTAGACCTAAATAGATGTAAATCAGATTAAGAAGTTAATTATGAGGGAAAAGGGCCAAAAAGTTAGGAGAAGAAGAAATATCATTGGTTTGACAGCGATGGCTGCCAGAAACAGATTGCAAATCATGGAACTATCCAGGGACGAAAAGTTGACTCTAAATTATGATCAGGCTGGGTCTCTTTAAATCACTGAGGAGCAAAATTATTTCAGTAGATCTTTAATTTTCAGTTATTGAAAGTCAACATCATGGCAAATAGCTGCAATGTTTTACAGCAGCCCATCGTGAAAGTATTTTATTTTTCATTTCCCAAAAATGTATGAAATTTTCAAACACAGGTGAAAATCAATCACCTCATCAATCATACAAAAAGCAGTTCCCTTCCCAAATGAAGTATGGATTCACAGGATAATGAAGGAGATGCACAAAGTCATCTGCTCAGCATACCTTGCACTTGTAGTGCCTTTAGCCAGGTACTCCGAAGTGCTGGACCACTCAGGAAGATGTGTTCCTTTAGCAAAGCCAGCAGCGGAACAATAAAGAAAAAATTGTTCTTTAAAACAAGCAACCCCTTTCATCCCTTACCTCCCCCTCTCCATTCTCCAATCCCTACAATGCCACTCTGATGTCTGTTTCTGAATACAGAATTTCCTTCTTGACCAGATAATTGTGTGCCCTTGTACTAAAATAAGCAATAGCCACCTGATGAAGTTTTTGCAGTATCACATAGGCAACATTTCTTCTGCTTTGCAACTTCTCTCTCTAGACATACAGAATCCTACCTAGAACTATGTCTATAGTCATCAAAACAGTAATAAATACTATGTATGAAGGCGAGAGTAAAGTTCTGCTTTTTTTCCCAAAGCATACAGACTGGGGAATGAGACACTGGAAAGCAGTGCCACAGAAAGGGATTCGGGGGCCGTGGTTTAGGAAAGGTTGAATATGAGTCAGCAGTGCCCTGGCAGCCAGGAGGCCCAACCACATCCTGAAGGGCATCAGGCAAAGCGTCACCAGCTGGTCAAGGGAGGTGATTGTCCTGCTCTGCTCTGCAATGGTGTGGCCTCCCCTTGCATATCATGTGGAGTTTTGGACACCACAATATAAGAAAAATATTAAGCCATTAGAAAGCATCCAAAGGAGGGCAATGAAGATGGTGAAGGGGTGAAGGGGAAGCCATATGATGAGCAGCTGAAGTCACTTTGTTCAGCCTGGAGAAGAAGAGACTGAGGAGAGACCTCATTGCAGTGACAACTTCCTCTTGAGGGGAAGAAGCGGGGCAGGCACTGATCTCTTCTCTGGGGTGACCAGTGACAGGACCTGAGGGAATGGCCTGAAGTTGTGTCAGAGAAGGTTTAATTAGGGTATTAGAATAAGGGTCTTCACCCAGATGGTGTTTGGGCAGTGGAACAGGTTCCTCAGGGAAGTGGTCACAGCACCAAACCTGACTGAGTTCAATAAGTGTTTGGGCAATGCTCTCAGGCACATGGTGTGAGTCTTTGGAATAATCCTGTGTAGGGCCAGGAGTTGGACTGGTTGATTCTTGTAGATCCCTTCCAACTCAGCATATTCTGTGATTTGGCATTGGCTTTGGCTTTTTGGAGCACTGGCTGTTTTGAGCCCAAAATATTTTCTGAGAACAGGTCCCTATCTTTTGCAAAATTTCCTTTGCATATCGAACCAGGGAAAAAGCCAAAGACAGCAATGCTGTCCACCTTCAAGATTCAGCTCTGCTGCAGATATAGTGGATTTACTCTGCTAATGAATAAAATGGGGCTAACACAAAAGCTCAAAACTTTTCCTATGAGTTTCCACTGTTACCATATACTCTGGCTTCTTCCAGACTGACTAGGATTGGTCCCAAGTGTAGTACATAGGAATAACATGTACAAGGAAACACTTCCAGTATTATTTTGGCTATACTCACACTTTCTTAGAGACAGAGAAGAAAGGATATACCAAAATACTTTAGCTATTGAGGATGTTTTAAATGCTACTGAGGAGCTGAATCTTGTATGTCTTAGTCATGTTAGTCTGCCAAGGTGTCCCTGGCTTGCTCTAGAACAACCTCTCAAACCAAGCTAAAAGCAAAGCCTTTGTATTTGTTTAGTCCTTGACCAAACTGGTTGGCCAGATTGGCATGGCAATGCCAATAGAGTGTTTTGGAGACACATGCTGTCCAGATTGGGAAAAAAAAAAAGATGTCTTTCATCATTTTTAATGTGAAAATAATTCCTAGTTACTAGTAACCTAGTTACTCAGTTTTGAATTGTAACTAGAGATGTGCAAAGCATTTTGGCTCAATTGACTCAGGCTCCAATTTTTTATCCTGTTAACTCTTTCTCTTCTTTTAAATTTCTTTCATTTTTCAGTATTTTTTTTTTTATTAGAAATAAATTCTTATTCCAAAGATTTGAAATGCAAAAATTATTTTGTTGGAATTTTGCATATTTTCAAAGATAATGCCCCCTTCTTTTCCCGAATTCTACCTTGTTTTCAGAACACGATGCTTGCTGTATTATTAAAGAGACAGCAAAAACAAAAGGTGTGGTGGTAATTCTCAGGTACTCTCAATGGCATGAGCATGATTTCTTTTTATTACTACTCTCAGTGACACCATCTTTACATTTATATATACAACTCACAATCAGATGTTACAGAATTTTTACACCGCAAAATAGAGAAGGAAAATTAAATACCTTTTTTTAAAGAAGAGTAAGTCTGTGTACAAAACTCAGGAGAAGCTCAGAAATCTGCCTCAAAACTTGTTATCTGAACATGGAAGATCATTCTTCTTCAAAATATATATTGGAACCTCTAGGCAGGAGAACTGTTTTCACAATCCATCGTGTATGTATTTCCTAACAACATAATCAGAATGGTAGTGTACATTAAAGAGCATAGGATAATCTTTTGTCCTCTTTTAACTTCAAATATAGAGATCTAAAGCTACTACATTTTTGTTGTGTTTTGGTTTGGTTGGTTTTTTGTTTATTTGTGTGGGTTTTTTTAATCAAAGCCCAAAGATGTACACAAAAGAAATTTAATGAACAAAAGGAAGATGAAAAGTTACTAGGCTGTCCAAAAGGAAAATAATCGGGCAATACTGGCAAAACTATAGTGGTTTAGTTCCTTCCCTACTTTATGTAAAAATGTGAAGAAGGTTGGTCTTAAATAGATCACACTCTTCAAGTCTCTAAATCTCTCCATCAGATATAAGGACTTTTGAAAGAGGATAACCCTAATGCAAAATGAGGCTATTCTGGATGCTGTTCAAGGGAATGAGCCAAGCATGATTAGCACCATAAGACTGCATCTACAGAACATCTTGTACAAACAGTATTAGAAATACTAAGTTGGAAAGACACAGTGTGTACTAGAAAATACAAGAACAGATTTTAGGGACACTGACATGGATGGGAATTAGGTACTACAGAACATACTGATTCAAATTTCATAGCAGTGTTATAGATAGGCATAATAAAGTTCCATGGGTGAAATCTACTTCCCCAGATTTGGAAAGCAAAAAACACAAAAACAACAAAAATACACGAGAGGAGAATTAGTCACCAATAATGCTGAAAAGACAGAGGTTCTCAACACTTTATTCACCTCTGTCTTTACCGGCACTGTTGGCCCTTGGCCTTCAGAACAGAAACTCAGGTTGATGCCAACATAAACCCACTGTCAGTGACGGAAGAGTTGGTTTGCGAACTGTTACAGGAACTTGACTCCTGCAAATTGATGGGCTCTGATGTTGTCTACCCAAGACTGTTAAAGAGAGCTGCCTGATATCATCATTGTAAGGATATTTTCCATAGCATTTCAGAAGTCTTGGAGGTTGAAGGATGTCCCAGAAGACTGGAAGAAGGATAATGTCTATCTACAAGAAGGGCTATAAGAAGGATCTAGGAAAAGTGTAGTCTCACTTCAGTCCTTAGGAATGTCATGGAATAAATCCTCCTGGGGGCTATCACAAGTCAAATGAAGCACATGATTGGAAACAGCCAGCATGGGTTCACCAAGGGCAAATTATGCTTAACAAACTAAATTATCTTCTACGATGGAATAATCTGTTGGGTTGATTTGGGATGAGTGGTCAACATTGTCTCCCCTGATTTGTCCAAGGTTTTTGGTATGGTTTTCCACAGCCTCCTCCTGGACAAACTGATGCAGGACAGTCCAGACAAGTGGTCCGTGTGGTGGGTGGGAGCTGACTGACAGGTTGCACTACCTAGAGGGTGGTGGAAAATACCTCCTTTTCATAACATAACCAGTATGGAGAGAAATAGCTACAGAGAAAAATTTGTCTTCTGCTCAGACACCTACAACATGTGGAGAGACATTGTTGCAGGAACTTTTCTCCATGAGCTGTGTAGGCAGCCAACATCACTTGCTTAGGCTGGGCAAGTTAGCTGGGACAGCCTCAGACTATGCCAACTCACATTTATAACATATATGAACTTCCCTCTATGCCTTCTAGTGGCTAGAAATTTTACCCACACACAACTTCCATCCACACTTACCTTTCTTACCTTGTACCATTTCTGGCCTTCACCAGGGACTGCTGTAAGCTGTGCAAATGACAATCTTTACAAAGATACTACCATGACATCCACTTTTATGTATCTTGCTCCACATTTTACAAAATTATGCCATGTCAACATATATAGTTCCATGAAGCAAACCTATTACAAATTAACGTTGTTTTACCTATTGAATGAAAATATTTCTTACATAAATGTTTAAATAACCAGTGAAACTAAGTTCAACGTTTATACTAAGATGTTTTTGAAACTTCAAATACAAACAATCCTAATAAAAAATGTTCTTGTTTAATCTACAAAATAAGTACATTTGATTTTAATTATCTAGATAATGACCAAGTAAGTACATCAGGCACATCTCTTCTAAG
The DNA here is from genome assembly GCA_013399895.1 of Serilophus lunatus. Taxonomy (NCBI): domain Eukaryota; kingdom Metazoa; phylum Chordata; class Aves; order Passeriformes; family Eurylaimidae; genus Serilophus; species Serilophus lunatus. The sequence continues at coordinate 611,424 of VXBA01005295.1, read as the reverse complement.
AGATAATGAAAGGAACAGAGGAGCAAACAATATCCCTGAGAATAGACCAACACATTCTGACTCTGAAGATGACTCCAGTAATGAAAATCTGTCTGCTGCAAATGACTCATTTTCTGAGTACTGCACTGAAGATGTTGAAAATCAGGATGATGCATGTGAAAATAAAATTATCAATATGAAGATGAGGAACAGCAGTCTATCACTGAAGAGTTGTTTGATAATAATGAAATTGAGGAAACAGCTAGCAGTACAGAAACAAATGAAAGCAGAGGAAATGTCAGTGATTATAGTGAATCAGTTGCTATCTCTTAAAATGCATGAGGAAGAGATAGAAGACATTGAAAAATACACTAGACAGTGATGTTCCTGACTCAGTAATGAACTAAAGGACTAAAAATGTTAAATTATAAATAAATAAATACAAACTCGACAAAAAACTTTGTTGGTGAACAAAGATTGTTAACACATTGCATTCAGATCTAAGCAGCAATGTAGTAACTATACCCACATCCTGAGAGGGTCTGAAAAGGATGAATCAATGGGAAGTGTAGGTACTTTGGCTCTTCATCTTTACTGAAATTAAGACTCATATTGACTGTACAAGATAATAATTTTCTGCTATCTTAATCTTCACATTAGCTGATTATACTAACAGCAGTACTGATAAAAATGGACTTGATGTAACACCACCACAGGAAACAAATATTTGTAATGAATCGACTTGCTTCTGAAGTACAAGGATGTAAGAATATATATTTGTTTGTGGAATGGACTGCCCAGGGAAGTGGTGGAATCACCATCCCTGGATGTGTTTAAAAAAAGGCTGGACGTGGCACTTGGTGACATAGTCTAGTCTAGCTGAGGTTCTAGGGTAAGGGTTGGACTAGATGATCTTGGAGGTCTCTTCCAACCTAGTGATTCTGTGAAAAACAAACACAAGCAAATAAAACCAAAAAGCAGATTATTTATTTAATCCCAAACCAGTGTTTTCATTACCAGCATTTTTCTGCTTGATATGTTTACTTGTAGTCCTTCTTTTTCCCTCTTTAAATACTTTTTTCACTAATAGCCTTTAAAAATATTAATTTCTGCCCCTCACCGTCATATAACCACAGAGATTTTTTCTATTAGCTCTGTCTAATTGTCATTGTGTGATGGCTAAAGAAGATCAGGTATAAAATATCAGTTTCTGAAGTAGTTAATGTTCTGTCAGATATTTTTAGAATTTTGTAACCAGACCATATATTATCACCTTCATCTGATTTTTAACTAGAATTATTATTTACAATATTTTGTTAAAGGATTTTAAGAAATAAAAGAACAAAAAATTTGTTACTGAAATTTTGACCAAATGTGCCCTTTGTAATTTCATAGTAGGTGTTGCTTTTTCTTTCTAGACTTAATCACAGTGTGAAAGTGTTGGGCCATATTTTAATTTTTAGACAAAGGGACAAAAAAACAATCCAAAAAGGAGCTGTTCTGCCACACAACTAAATTGTGCAAGTCATATGTTACAGAAGCCACATCAAAACAAAGCCACATTAAAATAAAATAGGTTTAAAAGCAATTACATAAAAACATGGAAGGAAAATGTTTTAGAACTCTTAATGATTAATGTTACAGCTAAAACCAGCAATTCAAGATGCAACACATGCACAGGACACTGTGCTAATGGCTATCTAATGACATGCATTGAAACTGTGTAGACACCGAAGAGAATCTGTACTTGATGTAAAGCAAGAATTTTATCCCCAGGTGGAAAGAGGTAGATCAGCACTTTTTGGGGTTTTTTTGGGAGGGGGGGGTGGTTGGAGTTTGGGTTTTTTTGGAAAGGAAAGAGAAGAGCTTTAGTTTTTAACATGTTTTAGATATGAAAGTCAAGGATGTGATTCAGTATAAGCAAGTAGTGAACTAACAGTTAAAAGGGTCAAAAAAGGCCAAAGTGCTGAAGTTGTAATTGAGGATGTGACTAACACTGACTGAAACGGCAAAGATAACCAACGGTGGGGAACCAGTTTAAAAGCTAAACCTATGGAGATGGTCAAAAAAAGTAGAGATGAATAAAAGTTACATTTGTACATGTAAACAATATCACTGGGCGTAAAAGAGAGCTGATGTGAGTAGAGGAATGAAGAGTCACACAGCAGCTGAAAATGTGGCATTCAGCAGGCTTATCTGTGGAGAAGGGAGATAAATGATTGCTGAGACAATTGTACATGTAGTAGATTTGAGAAACTGCTGCTTCTCTAGTAGGATGAGGAGAATGGAAAATAGTAGAAATGGCTACAAGAAGACACATGGAGATTTCAAGAAGATTCTGAGAACCTATGGATGACAACAAATCCATGAGGACAAGACCAAAGACCTTATGAACTGGAAATCTGAACAGGGCATAAAAAAAAAAAAAAAAAAAAAA
>VXBA01005295.1:542085-608976 GCA_013399895.1 Serilophus lunatus | reverse complement strand
AAAAAAAAAAAAAAAAAAAAAAAAGAGAAGAGATAAGAAACATTTCTAGAAGAAAAAGAGGAAAACAAAAATGAAGGGAGAGCCTGGCATGCACCATTTAAATTTGTTTATTATTATTATTATTTTGGTAGAAAATAAATATAGCATCAAAAGTTCAAGGAGGAAATATCTAGCCCGTGATGAATGAAACGTTGCTTTGGTTCTTTCGTCCTCCTCGAATAATGGAAAGATTTATAAGGTAGCTCTTAGTTCTTTACTCTATTGTTTGAAATTCTGAGGGATAAAAGAAGAATTAATTTTTACCTTCCCCTTAGAAATGTCATGGATCAAAAAGAGTCAGGACAAAACTCAATTAAATATATTCAAAATCTGTATGTAGCACTTGAGAATGCAAAAATAACAGATTCACTGTTTCCCAAGAAGAAAAAAGTTAGAGCCAAAACAAGGATAGAGAACACTCTCGTATAGCAAAAGCAATCATGTAAATTGATGCTACCTTGTTATTGTGTGGTGAAGCATATTGTATTTCAGAGTATTATCTGTATCATAATTCAGGTCAAAGAACACATTTAAGATACCTATTATGATTCTTGGGCAAACTTAAATGAATAAAGAATGAGCTGAGCAGTTTTTGATACTACAGATGTGTAAAAATCAAAGGGAAAGATCTTCCATTCACTCCTTTGAGCTTTCAGAATGCCTTTAGGTCTTTCCATTAGAAGACAGAAGTCCCTCAAAAGGATCAGAAAACAGTATTCCATTGGGAGCAATTTGATATCTGTAATACAGCTGCCCTTTAAAAAAAAAAACAAAAAACCACAGACTTTACTGATGAACAAATTTAATGCAAAAATGCTTAAGACAAAAAAAAGCATTTTTGATCTAGCTTTGCAAAGTCAAGCACACTAGAAGTGTGGTTTATTTGAAATTATACAAATTATCTTGCATTATCTAACCATCTTGGCTATGTAACCAAGCACTCCAAGGGCTTGTCTGACTATTATAAACGTAAGAATAGAAGAATTGCCCATGCAATTTTACAGAATACAAGCAGAAAAAAATATTCACAACACTGTTGAACACTGCTATTTAACCTAAATACTCTTTCATACACAGAAGACTTACACAAAATCTGCAAAACCCACACGTAGTATGTGTTTAAACATAACCAATATATGTGTCAGAAAAAAGGCATCAGTTCAGTAGTGCTAAAGCAGATACTTGTTTTTAGGAATGTAGGGGTAGAAGGGACCAGGTAGGTCACTAATATTAAGTGCCCATGGTTGTGGGCAGCAGACATTGGATTCAAGGAGTTCTGCAGAATATCTGCTTCAAAACCTTCACATCCAAGAAGCCATAGAATGGTTCCCTTCACCATGTCATAAACTGTAAAACTAAAATGCAACCCAAGCTATAATGTGTCTAAGACAGAGAATAAGATTCATCAGAGTTCTAGGCCTCTCTAAACATTAAAATCACAGTCAATTTGACTGTCTGGATCCTCCTAGATACTTGCCCACAAAACTTGCACAGAGAGGTAAATAAGCCATCTTTCCCTGGAATGTTGTTCCTGAGAAAAACAAAACAAAACAATAAAAATCAGTTCCTAAGTCCAGTAGTTGATTTAGCCCTAAATATTTTAAAGAGGCACACAGTCCAGGTAGAGAAGATATTTTGAAGACCTTATAAGAGCAAATGCACTCTGCTCTACAGCTGTGATAGAGTTTTAGATTGAATTAAAAATTTAAAGTTTACAGTTGAAAGATTCTTCCTATAATAAGACACTGTTATTGCTTAGCACCTGCTTTGCAGTTACCCAAGAAGGTGACTCTCTTCAAGAAAAAGAAGGAAGACCCTGATAAGATTACTCAGCAGACCTGCAACACTACTACTACTATCTCAATTTCATCTTTACTTTCCTTTGTATCCTCCACAACAATAAGATAGGCTTTTTCTGTCCTGAAATGTAAGAAGGAACCTTCAGAAGGCACTTTGCTGGGAATAGCTGGTTCAACATCATAGCTCAGCCTTTTCAGGCTTGGTACTATTAAAGGGATTTATCTCAGCTAACTTCAGCTATCTAAATTTCTCTCCTGAGGTGGCTATCCAACATATTCTCACTAACTATAACGAAAAAAAGCACATTCATAGGGTTAGTCACTCTAAAGTGAATGCATAGGGGAGGTAAAGAAGGGGACACTTTGTAAGCAATCTTTGGGAGGAAGAAAATTTTGGCTACCTGCTGCATAGTGCTGGGTGCCAGGGTCTTGCAGGGCATTTCTAAATTTGAAGATGTGAGGGTAAGGAGGAATAATTCAGTGTCTTATTCTGTCATATGGTTTTATTCAGACTTATACATACCCATATGTAGATACAAACACAGAGTAGCTAGTTGCATTCAATAAATACAAGACTGCCAATGACTTTGACCACAATTTTTCAGCAAATACATTACTGGGGAGAGATAAGAGAATTGCTGTAACTGAATTTAATTGGAGTTAACACTCGACTTTCAAACACCTGTGAAACACTGTGCAGCCGTCTGAATGTCAATGAGGCATCATTTACCGTGAGGTGTCGCCTTCCTCCTCCCCTACCCATCACAGTTAAATCTGTGCTCTCTCTCCTCTCATGCCCTAAGACCAATTGTTGGCAAATACAGGTGACCTTAGCATTCCCAGCTCCAGTACTGGGTGCTGGATGGCCACAGAGAGATGGATGCTGTTCCAGCATCTATATAGAGCAGTTATAAATATCTTTCTCTTACCTCCATTTTTTTACCTTTTCTTTCCCTTTCTTTCCTTTTCTTTCCCTCTCTCTCCCTCACAGTTCCTATTAGAAGTTTGGCTGAGAAGTTTGAGTCTGAAAGCCTTAATGCTGCTCCCTGTTTAACTGCTGCCGCCAAGACCACTGAAGTAGAATAGGAAGGGAAACAGGAATTTCCCCTTCGAAGCTTTGCTTTAGTGATCCTGCCATGACAACACTTCAAAGAGAAGCTGTTCCTTCCCCTGCCAGGCCAACTTCCACCCTCAGCAATTCTACAGAGCAGCTGGGCTCATTAAAGTCCTAACAGCACAGGAAACAGCACAAAGAACTAAATGAAGTTAAGCATGTAATTTATTTATTTTGATGTATGAATTAAACAACATTGTCATAAATCTGGTAGAAAACACTGGCCACCAGAAATAGAAACCAGCAAACACTTCCGAGGGAAAATTGAAAGTCCCTTTATTTCTCCAGATAACAGTTTTTCTTTGTCAAACTCCATCTAAAATAAAATCTGCTTTACAACTGGCTGATTTAGATCAAGACAAAACTACAAAGAGGAAAATCCCTATGGAGGAGAGCCCAAATCCTTTTTAAAACAACTGCTTTCCAAAGTTGGACAATAGGCTAACAAAAGGATGCTACCTCTTTAAATAGGAGTTTTAACTCATCCCTGTCTAATTACTCATGTAAATTAAATTCTACAAGTGAAGAAAAATTCATAAAAGTCGTACTTATTCATCTCAGAGGGAGATCTGGCATATGAATAGTGCCCATAACCTCAGAAGGTGAAATGTAGAAAATATCACAGGCAACTCCCACTTCAAGTTAACTGAACCAAAAAAGGGAGAATCCTGATGTGAAGGAGACTTGAAGGAGATCCTCCCTAATCGCTTCTTAATAGACTCACAGTCCTGACAGAGGAAACATATCAGGAATTCTAAGGACATGTAATTGTTAATCACTAGCATTCACTATCAAATTCAGTAAGAACTTAGAAGCACAGACAATGAACATTATCACACTGAAAAATAAGGTTTATTGTTAAGGGTATTCACAGACTTCTATAATGTACTAAAGCGAAAGCTCTAGCCATGAAAATGCCATTGTGCTTCCATAGTTATTTATTTGCCTCCAGTGAAGAGAGGGTGGAAAAATCATTATCAGTTGTAATCAATATATTTCATAAGCAATTTTTTTTTTCTGTAGGATTTAGCAATACTAGATTTATAGTTCTAACCTGTTCAAAATACTTATTAGACTTTTAAAAGATAAAACAGACTGAGCTTCCCTGGGAAACAAAGAAAAAAAGACCATGAGAAAGAAACTGAATTAATAGCTCTTACCACACCACTATGCTCTGTCTAATGAACACTGTGCCAGAATGACATTGCAACTTGAAAAACTGAAATTTTTTTTTCATATTTGGTCTCCTAGAAAAAGAACAGTGGGGTTGCAAACAGAGTAGTAGAAATCAGTTAGAATGTCTGTGCAATAAACCATGCAATTTGACATAAAAATGGTTAAAAATATGAGAAAAACTATAATAAGGATAATTAGGTATGTGTTTATTCAGTGCCAACCCAACAGACCCTCACATGGCCCCTTTTCATTAAATCTTCTTGTCCAGAGGCATGAAAGCATACCACACTGGGGTTTTCACTGCCCAAAAAAGCTACACTAACAGAAGTGCTGCAACCTCTGGTGAGACTTCCAAATCATGTATGGTTTGTTGTTTTATTCCACTAAGCCTTTCCAGTATAAATAGAGCTTATGCTGACAAAAGAGTGCTTGACTTACTAAAACTTCCTAAGCCAGGTCTTCAAACAGGAGCTCTATTAGTGAATGCAATTTTTTTCTTTCAGTGTTGTCACTGCCTCTACCTTTCACCTTCTGCCAAAATGAAAATACTGTGAAAAGTAAAGTCCCATTCTGTCAAGCACAAAATGCAAGCCAAAATTTCTAGTATAGTCCCAACTCTAGTGAAAGGGGCGAATACATTTAGAATATATATGTGTATGTGTGTACAAGCCCAGCTTCACTCCTTACAGAATGAAAACAGATTATTCTTGTACAGAACTTACATATCTAGATCTATCTACATCTATACCTGTATCTATACCTATATCTATCTATAGCTATATCTAATCCACATCTACATTTATATATCTGTACCTGTATCTATGTCTATATGTATATCACTCTTCTGTACATACGTGCGTATAAAACCACATGATTACCACATGTCTACATGTAACTTTATCCATAGTTAAATTGCATTAGTTTTAGTATATTAACACAAGCCACAGATAACCTCTCCACGAGGTAACACAGCAATACAGATTTTGAGTGGAACCAGAACCTCGCACAATATCAGAATTACAATGTTAGTCTGAGATGAAAGTTCCTAGAAACATCTTTCCCTGTAATTGGGCCAGTTACTGGTTCCCCTTCAGTGAGTTTTCTGACAGGAGCCCCTATCCTCAAAAGGTTTGCTGCCTACAATTGCCTGCTTCAACCTCTCCCTGCATCTAATTGCTGGCTTTCTTGTGTTGCAGATGGAAAGGCTGATTGCCAGGTGTGAGGGATGGGATGGATTTTTCCCATACCAACAAACTTCTCTGTGTAGAAGGAGGTTTTTTAACATTGTACTGGTCTAGTTTTGTTGGTATTTAAGTGAACATTCCTGCAACCTCTTCTCTGTGAGGAGGTTGGAAGGGTCCAAAGGGTCCCTACTGCATGACAGTAGGACACCAGCAGGTGAAACCTGGGCATATATAAATATAAATATATATATATATATACGCGACAACAAGGAACTTTTCTGCACCTTAACAGGTTCATGTCTTACCAGGCCTTCTGTCCCAGCACAGTCCTTTGTGACAGATAAGAGGAAGTATGGCTGTTATTACATACCACATTAGAACTTATTATTTCCAGGTGAGATGAAATTTTGCCAGAAACATTAGCTGGTTTTACTCCAAGGAGGTTAACAGCTGTTAAATACACCTATAGCATCCTCATTTAGCCAAGCAGCATGTCTCTTACCAGGTATGGACTCAGGGCTGGCTCTGCTCACACAGCTACACCTTAATAACATCTTTTTTTAGAATTTCAGAGGATATTAAAGGTTTTTTCTGTGATCCTGCTATTCTGAACTCATTTTTGGAAGGTTTATTTGGCTCCTCTGTTCCACAGAGCTGTGAAGTATAACCTTATACAAAGACAGGTAAGTCATGCAGGACAGCAACTCCCCCTATGGAGACTGGATGCTTGCTATTCTTGGAATCTTGCAGAAACTTGTGCAAAATCCTCTAAAGATTTCAAGTGAAATGCTGAGATTCCCTTCTCTAGGATTAATAGATTTAACAGGTTCTCCCAAATTTATTCAGAACCAGCTAAACCTATCCAGTAGTAACAACATTAATGTGACATATTTTCCCAGCACAGAGATAAGCAATATTTCTGAGAGGTCAACAAGTTAGAAAAGAATTTGCTAACAGTAAAATATTAAATCATGTCTGTTGCAACAGTTAGCCACCAAACTTCACAAAATTTTCTCCAACTATACCATATGTCTTAAGTTTCCATTCCAGGGATTTATTGTAGTATAGTTAGACAAGACATCAAAACTGGCCTTACAGCTCAAAGCTAGTTACAGACTTAACCATGAAGAGACTAGTGTGTTTCCATAATTAGCTCATCAAACAGGGAATGTACTTGTCAGCTAGTGAATGCATATACAATTATTCAGCAATGTTTAAAGGAGCAAAGAAATAAACATGATCAAAGAGCATCCAAGAATTAGGTATATATCATTTTAATCTCTGAAAATTGCACTACACATCAAATGCATGACAAATAGAATAAATAACAGACAAATCTGATTTATAAAGTTTGAATACCACCTAGGGGTTATGGTAACATCATGCAGCAAAAAAAAGAACCAGAATTTAAGATTAAATTTCACCTTCAAAATTTACCAATTTTGATTTTCAATACTGCTGAAAATACATTGAAATGGATCTCATAACCATGTCTTTCACTCACTCCCAGCTTCTGTCTATGTTTTTTATTTACTGTCCGTATCCTACAGACTAGGTTCCTAATCTATTGAAGGAAGCCATAACCTATCCTAATAACTGCAATTACTTGGTTTTCCCCACACTCTTTCATGCATAGTTTTATTGATCGTAAAACTAGAGTTACTCTTCCTTATCACTGAAACTTAGCAGAGCTCCTTCCAGACTTTTTAGGTACGTGTAAAACACGGTAAAAGTATAAGTGATTTCTGCTCTGTGTTTGATTATACAGGGTAAGCAGTTTTCAAACCTCACAACACTCATCTGCTCCAAGTGTTCATACCTCTGCACAGGTAAGATAAGCCGATGCAGTCTCTGTAGGTTCGTTTCCTTGCATCTACACTGGTTCCTTGCTCATGGCACATAGTATCAGCCTCTGGCATCTATATGGATATGAAAGACTCACACAACAGTTCAGTGTATTATCAGGTGTTTGGATCTTGAGCTGTTTGATTGAATTACATCAATCATGGGGTATTTACACCATACCGACACCGAGACTTTTGGGGTTTTTTTGACTCAGAAGTCTAGAAAGAACAAAGAAAGCAATGCTTGATGCAGCCGAATTCAAAAACTAAAACACTGGCACACTTCTTGTGTTTGTTGCTATGTATGTTAAAGCAAAATAACCAGCAGGCAAAAAGCATGCCTAGAATCTGCCTCAATTTTCTATCACGCTGAGATTAACATGAGGCTGTCACTTGTCCCTACTCTTGCTTAATGCGGGATGAATCAGCTCAAAACCTGGTTTGTACTGCATCTCTCCAGGTGGCAGAGTGAATATGCTGCTGTCTTTGGTGAAGAAGATTCATGCAGCCAGAAAGGACAATGTAGGTGAGACAACAGGATAGGACAGTGCAGCTTCTGTAAAGTGCCATTAACAGAGTTTTACACATAATGCTATTTACAGACCCAAAGTCCTATCCTTGCATGCTCTGTGCAAAGATTCTGTGCAGCAAGACTGCACATAAACATTCATATAAATAAAAGCCTACCATTAAAGAAGAAAGATGCTGACATATCTTTGTGTAAAGGATATCTGCCCCTCCTAACTAATGCAGCCCTGAAACAGGACCCCAACTCACCCAGGGCCTTTCAGGTGAGTCCTCATAAGCTCTTTACCTCCATTTCAAAAAAAAAAATTTAAATTCAAACACAGGCTCTATGGGTTTTTTGAAATAAAACATTTGAAAATGACAGAGAATAGAAATGAAAGTGTTGATAAACAACTATCCTCCTTGCCCACTGGCAGGATATGTTATTTTCTTCAGGCTTGTACCTTAGCCAAAAGCCTTTCTATTGCAGCAAGTGTGTCTTCCCGGGTTCTTGAGAGAAGTCTAAGGGAGTTTCCCCACTTCAGTGCTCTGGCTACTTATAAGCTTTCTGCTTTCTGTGAGCACCCTGGTGCCCCACAGGTTCCATTCTTGTAGTGCCTCTTGCTCCCTGCCTGCCAGCAGCGACACCTGCAAAAATTTTCCCAGAAGTTGCTCTCAGGGATGACCCAAGGTGTCCCTGGTCTTTGCACAGTAAATTCCAGTTCATCCACCAAAATAAAGAAAGAAATGCCTTCTTTTTGGCTGTCTTTCTTGTCTACCTCTTTAAAAGGAAGATGACATACATTGATGAAAAAATAGCCAGCAAATGCATCAACCAGGTGCCATCTATCACAGGTCACCATATCCTCAAGTAGCTGACAACTCAGCTTTATTCCCTCTCCTGCCCCGTAGCTCACCGTGCGCCTCAGAGCTCTCTGAAAAAAGGTATTGATCCAAGGCGTTGCAAGAATAGCCTTTTGACTAGCTATAGCTCTGTTCCATCATTTTTCCTGAGGATCTGAAAATATAGAAAGACTAGGTCAGCTTAGACTGAGTCTGGACTTAACCTGGGCAGGTGGAGGAGTGGCAGTGTCTGCCCCAGCTGAACACACCCAAGGCACACTCTTTGCAGACTTACTGACATGAAACATTTGCTCTCTGCAAAAGTGTATTTTTTACTGCTCAGCTACTCTCAATCAGATTAAAGTTTTTTTATTATCTTCATCAACTTACTGTCACTTTCAATTTTACTGACTCGTATTTAAGAATAATGCTAATTATTTTAATACATTTGCTGTAAATCTAGCCTATGCTAAGAGCTATAAGGTAAACTATTTGCAACCTGAATCTTGAATTATAATTGAAATCAAATGCTTTGTATCGTTTGTATTGCTGTAGTGTTCACAAACCAATGAGGATTGAGGTGTGACTGTAGAAGAATTGCGTCAAACCTATAAGAAGGCTGTCTTCCCATCTCTAATTAAAACAAACAAAAGGATTGAAATTACTACGCATCCTGAATTTTTGTTAGGAAAAAAGAAAATCAATTCTCTTCAGATTTTCCACAAGTACTTAATCTAGGCTTTCATTTTTCAGCTTTAAAGTTTTAAATGTAAAATATTACTCCTCAGATTAAAATGAGATAAAATGACTAAAACCTGCCTTCTAAAGAAAAAGGTATTGCAGTCAATTTGTAAGGAGATTAATAGTGTGTGCCTTTACACCAGATTCTCAGAATAAGGCAAACTGAGAAGATATATAATTTACTTACAAGCTGGAAAATACCATAAATTGAAATGAGATATCAATGAAACCAAGTCGCAAAGTGGTCACAAGACAAGATCAAAAAGAAAACAAAACCAAAATAGAAAATAAGTAGCACTCTGATACGTAAAGTATCAGTGTTTCTCTATTTGTCACATTTACCAAGGCACATAGTTTTGGGTAGGACATGCTTCTATACAGCTATTCCCAAGCATGTGTAATCTGTAGTGATGAGATCAATATCACAGAGAATTTCTTCTTTTGCTGTTCTTAGAAAATTTTTTTAAATGTTTCTCTATACAGAGACAACCGTCTCAGTGGAGAAGTGGTACACAATATACAGAGGTGCATCTCAAAATGCCCAGATCTCTAGACTTTTATTGTCTGAGAAAGACCTTATCTACTAATTACTCATAAATCGCATTATTTTTGAAAAAAAAAGTCTTGAAAATATTTAAATCTTCTTCTGAAACTATGGCTTAACTTTATGCAGGATGTCTGAAAGATAATCCCTACTTGCTTACAGGTCTTGGATAAAGAAATTTTGAGAAAATGTCTGCGACAGTGTCCTTAGACTCAGGCTCTCAGAGCAACTTACTTAATCCAGAACTGCAGACACTGAGACTTCAGAGGCAAGCTCTCTGCTGGAAGAGTGAAGGGAAAGAATAAGCAGGACATCCTGTAGAATTAATGTGGGAAACCTTGTGGGGTTTTGGTGCCCGATTTGTTACATTGGTATGGTTCAATATGTCTTTTCATGCCAAGCTGGCAACGATGTCAATATTCACTTTCACAAATATAGAAGAAGTGTCAGAAGGACAGTCAGTAGAGGTTATTGCTGGTAAATCCTGTTTGAACTGAATATTGACATCAAATATTTTCTTATCGTCTTGATCAAGATGGGGGACATCTGAGATGTGAACCAGACTCTCCCTAAATGCAAGCTACCTAGCATGTTATCTTGCCCTGCAAAGCCCTACCACATGGGAGAATAGCAAGTTTGCTATTCCTCATGGCTAAAAACTGTAATGAACTCATCAAATGTGCAGTCTTGTCTAACCAATCTACCCTACAGAACAGCTGATGTCAGTTGCTGTGTCCTTGATACAGCATTAGAAGAAATGAAGCAATAAGGTCTTGTCCCTCATTCCTTCCTCTTCTACTCTTTTTTCTGTTTTCACTGCTTGTGAGTACAAGGGTACACATGGTTTGTTAGATCCACTCTACAGCAGAATCTCCATTTTTTATTTTACTCCACAGTACATCAGCCTGTGAAAATAATTCTGCTTCTAGACCAACACAGAATTACTGAAGTAATTAATCTTGTTTCAAATTCTGGCCATCTGTACAGAATCTCAAAAGACAGGTGCTTAAAATTATCTTTGAGAATACCTGTGGAAAAATACTGATCATCCAGCTATTTGCATACCTACCACATTAAACACAGAGAGGGGGATCTTTGAAAATTTTGGCATAGATTTCAATGCTCTCTGCAATAATCTTAGATAAATTGCATTCTGCCTGTGCTTCAAAACCTCACTTCAAACACTTGTGCCAGCAAAATACTGCCATTTTAATTCTGAACAAACAGTGGATCACCTGCTGAGTCCAATGTTAGGTCGAAAGTTTTCTGTCATTTAAAAGCAGTCTTCTGACTTAAATATAAAATCAGTAGCTTACAGAGTGAATCATTATAAATCTCTTACAAGCTTTTAAATCAATCAGTCAAGCTTAGAAAGCAGTGATTTGGAGAATCATAGCTCTGAGGCTTTGGAGTCTTTTTGTGCAAGAGTAATAAAAGTAAACTATTTTGTAGCTTTTAGGAATAGTGGTTAGTTTGCTTTTTCCTTCCCAAGTAGTACCCAGATTTATCTAAGTAGGTCTATCGCAGTATTTGGAAAAAAAATAATCCATTACTTAATATTATTTTTAAATTCTAAAAGAGAATAAAAATACACATAAAAATACATATAAATACATAAAAATACACATAAAAATTATTTTTGTTCTGTTTAAACATAAAACTTGATCTAAAGCAATCCCTGAAGATAAATTATTTGCTGGCTAATCATGAAGACTGAAAATTCTAAATGCTTTTCCGTGCAAGTATAGCCAAACAATTGCTGCACTGGTGTCAAAAGTAGTGCCACCTAGAACTAAGGATGCTTAGCATTTTCTGTAAATACAACACTGTCTTCAGCTGCTCATAATGTTGCCTGTGAAGGGTGAGATAAGAATTGAGATAAACACGCAGTTTGATAGAGGTAAAGGGAGAGCAGCTTTACTGGTAGAGTCTGGTGATCCAAAGAGAAAAAGAATAAGAATCTCTCCATATTTATAACCTTCTTAGTTACCACCCATCATATCATCCAACTAAAGTCCATCTTACTATTATGCCCCTTAAGCATCCAACAGAAATGCCCCTTATTACCTATTCCCTCCCAGATCCTGCCCCATGGTGGGCCTGGGAGGCCTAAGCCTGTGTTTTGTCTTACTACCCCTCTTATCTATACAGAAGAATGCTAACATCTGAATATAGGCCTTTGTGGGCCTCTAGTTTTCAAGCTACCTAGCTAAAGTGAATCTCCATAAATATAAGGCATACCCCTAAGGTATCAATAACTTTGGCAGGGCTGAATCATGAAACTGTAGTTTTCTGTGCTTCTGCCTGGCTATAACATGTTTGTTAGGGAAGAAGCAGCAATCCGGCAAAGAACTTTTGAAGTTTTTCAGAACAAGATTAGAGAAAATTTTTTGTTCATGAAAACTGTATTTGACTTCATACATCTCCCACAAATTTTCCCATTTGGCTCAGGACCATTGGCCACCGACTGTGCTTTTTAGCTTTTTTAATGTTACATAATATGTTGCAATGTTGGATGAAAAATTTGTCTTTGTGACATGTGGTATTGTGTTTGATGTGCACTGTCTCAATTTACTTTTTCGTGTTCTTATACTTAAATAAATACATACGTGTCTACATTGTTTATGTATGTGTATGTATAGGCAAATACATATACAAATAATATATATGTATGTGTGTATGCTTCTTTTTACTGTTACAAGAGGTGTACCTAAACATCAGAAAGAAAGACTGCCAGTTCATTTTTTTCCGTCATCTCCATTCTGGCAGAGGTGAAACTTCTGGAAAAAGAGGGCTGCATCTTTCCTGAGAATGATATTTCTTTCCTGGGGAAGTTTTTGAAGCAGTCAAAGATGGGGTACATACAGAGTGGGCTGGAAGGCTCCTGGGGGAGGGTGAGGGAAGCCACATCCAAGCCTCAGGGATGACAGAAAGCAGGATATTTTTCATGACCACAGGGGCTACATGGAGTTTGTGTAGCTTTATGAGAAAATTAATCTCGCCACTCTGGAAGGCCAGGATAGGGAAAATTTAAGAATCAGCCCAGAAAGACATAGTATGGAGAGTGGTATTTATTTTCAGTTCTTTTACTTTAAGTGGTGCCACTGAATATACTTGCTAAGGAGAGAGGGTTTTTTCATGTTATTGTTATTTATTTTAACCAAAATAAACTTTTCTGACTGGAAGCCCAAAGGTGCATTCTGGCACGCTTGCTACACTACAAGATTGCTGCACAAGGATTCAGCTGAGTCCAGGTCTTGCCCTCTATGTCCAAAGGCTGGAGTCCTTACTCTAGTCTAGTATCTGGATCTGCCCCTCTGCTGCTAGCAGAGCTATCGGTTCCTCAACTTAGGTGCCCAACTGATTCTCTGTAACACAAAAGAAGTAAGAGAGAAACTTTAGGGATTTGTGAGACATTTTCCTCCTCTCAGCAACACAAAGCAACACATAGGCTGTGGACCTGCAGGTCTATGCTCTATGCCACATCCCTCACTCACTGATGTGTTTCAAGAGAGAAAGAGGCACAAAAAAAAAAAATCACAGGTAATTGCTTGATATTTGCTATGATTTTTCCTAATATGGCGTTTGTGGAGGCATGAGGAAACCAGTACAGTGCAGAAGAAGCCATACACAATCAGCACAATATTCCATCTGTTTGAGTCATCTGCCTTTGATAGCATCTACTGCTGGTTAAATCAAGACATAATCTCGCTAACAGACTGACAAAACTTCCTTTACCATCTCTAATGACTTGTATTTTAAACTATAAAATGGATGGGGAATGTCACTAAAATTATTTTATCAAACATAAGAGTGTATGTAGTCATTTTGTGCAACTATGTTTTTACATTATATTCCTGCAACAGACACTAGGTCCTTGGTTCCTGTTGAATTTTACAATAATGGGTTTCACATATTAATTATGCACTGAATAAAAGAATATTTCCTTTGATCTATTTTAGATGTTGCTCTTTGACTGCATGGAGAGCTGCTTCATCCTTGTACAGCGAAGGTATGGGAGCAGCCAGCCCCTCACCTGCATTTCCCTTGGCTTCAGTGAAACAAGGAAGTGCTCGGCCCCCTTGAAAACAAAAAGGCTAACTGTGTGACTTCTTGTGGATTTAGGAACCCAAACTTACACATTCTATGTTACTGCGATTAAGTATAACCCACGATTTTCTTTTGTAATGATTTCACATCAGAGTCAGAAGCTGTTCTTGCTATTGTTTCCATATTGCTTGTTATGCATTAAATTTATCATGCACACAGTGTAAAATCTATTTTTTAAATAATTGTTCTAAGAGAAACTGTGTCGATTTGACGGAAAGAATATCTCTACATCTGGTCATCTTCAGACTGGACCTATGGTTCATTTTGTTTGTAATATACACTTTGTTCCAGAAAATTTTGCTTGTAATTCCCTGAGCTTTGTGCTTTCTGCTTAAGGTACTGCATTAACATAATTGTATTGAATTATATTTCTCATTCATGTTAAACAAAAAAAAATTAAGAGCTTGCAGAAAACTAAATTCAGGTAGATATAACATCATAAGAGCTGTGTTTCAATAGAAACATGAATCAGGTAATAAATAGCTCTCTTTGATCATTGTTTTCAAAATCTCTTGAACCATAGTTTGATTAGATCTATTTAATATTTAACATCTGGTTAGTCAATTTCAATCTGCAACGAGAGCTGCTGGAAAAATTCTATGCTGACTAAATACATTTATAATACTACAAAGCTGACGTGTAATTGATTTTAGTTCCCATAAAAGGATTATGTTAACTTTTCTTAATCCATATATTAGGGATTTGTGAAGTCCAGTGAATTCACACTAGGGATAATAAGTGTTTATTCCTTATCAATATTTTATGTAAAAATGATAGGACTATATTTTAGCCTAAGTATTGCTTGCTAGTTTTAACTCTGGAAAACAGCTAAAATGCAGCAAAGTGCTGCTGTAGCACTGATGCCATGAAGGACTATTTAGTGTTTTCTGGCTTTATATTAGCCAAACAAAATCCTACTGCACTGAAATTTAGCATATATGTAAACTATCAAAGATTGTTTCTCCTTCCACTAAAGGGATATGATAGATTTAAATTTTTTTCGTTTTTATCATTGAGCCAAAAGTATAAATACTAACCTAGTTAAAGACTTGATTTAGCAAGCATAGTATTTCAGACCGATATGAGTCTAGGAAGCCATGAAAACTGCCAGGAGCCACTGCTGCTGCTTTTACCCAGTTGCCAAAGTTAACTTGGGCAATTTGGTAATCCTGTTTATCTCCACCCTAATAGAATAAGTATATTAATAGCAAATTTAAACCCTTTATGTGTCTTAAATAAATGCAGAATTCATAACAGACAATATTTAAAGTCTTTCCCTATGTTAGGAGAGCTTATTTTATGAAAATTTCCCCGTTTAATTGACCAAGAGGGCATGCAGTGGTGTACACAACTGTAACCTGAAGTAGAAGATCAGGCAGTGCTAGTTGATAAGGGCTTTATCTCCTCTTTTGCCACAATAAACCCCTCCCTGACCTAGAATAGTAAATCAGAAAGGGGCTAATCCAAACACTGGGCCTAAAGTGAGGAATGAAACAATACCCATCCCACTACATAATATTGGGTTCAGAACCAATACTTTTCTCCAAGGCCAAGTGCCATGGACCACTTAACATACACCCCTTCACAAGAAATTGTCTCAGAGAGGTAATTGATGTGGTCTAACTTAGAGTGGGGGGCAACAGTATGTTTATCACAGTAGTATCCACACAATTTTCAAGACTGATGTTCATTGATCATTCCGTTACATGAAATTCACATTGTTCTTGTTTCTACTGTAATACTAAATAAATCACAGCCGTTTAAAATTATCAATTGAAATTATAAACACTTATGCAATTTCCAGGAATAAATAGAACTAAACAGAGTGGTTTTTTCTCCTTACACTAGCTGTACTGCAGTGAATTTGGATTTCCATTGCTCATAAATTAGCCCATTATATTTTCCAAGCTATTCCTTTAGATTAAGATTATTTCAAAGAAGTGTTATAAATTGTGAGGAATTTGGTGAAGACAAACCTAGAAATGTTAATTGTGAATCCCTAAATTAGGAACCAGGATCTCAGTTCAGGCAAGGTGGCACCTTTGGCCCTAAGAAACAAGGTTGTCTAGATGATTTTATTGATATGTGCTTGAGTACACATAGACTTTCAAGCACCAGATAGTGGTTTTATGCCTTCTTCTCTTGGATTTAAATACCTGCTTTCCACCAAAGGCCTTCAAAAGGCAATAGATTTTTTTTTAATCTTGTACATTGCCCTGTGTGTTCCTCACAGGGAAGAACCAGGCAATTCAAAAATTAGTGACTCCTACAATCATAGTTCCAATTTTATGTTTCTGTAGTTTTCCTTCATTCTTTTACCTTCACTAGAATACAGATTTACAGCATAATAGTAAAATTTATATGAACTAGTAGGCAACTGCACTATAAACCACTTGTTGATGTAAGTCTTCCCTCCCCCTCAAACTACTCACACTCATTAAAAGGGCAAGTCATTCACTTTGGTTTGTCTTGGACATCCAGAAAATCCCTCTACTTAACACATAAGCAACAATTTACATATTTGGGCCATACACACAATTGAGTGTTGTACGGGGAAAAGAACAAAATGTCCATTCCATTATGCCAACACTTGGCTATAACCCAACACAAGGGCTATTATGTGTGATACACAAAATTTATATTATTTGCAGTAGTGAAAACACTTGAGCAACACTGAGGCATTTGTTTTGGAACTAGGACCCTTCAGCCCTGAAAACAGTAGTTAATAATGGAAAGAGTTTACTCCTTAGCAGCAATGTTACATTGCTAGCTTTGAACGCTTCTTTTTCAAAGTTAGCATATGGCATATAAATAATACATGACTTTGGACTGTATTTCCCTGGAAAACTATTCCAACCTCTCTTCTACCTGTGAAACATCATCCTGTTGTATGTTTAGACAATTGAAATATAAATATATGACTAAATGTCCCTGTACATTTTTGCCTACGATGGACAAATTTCTATTTTTTTTTTTTTACAGAACTCCTCAAAATAGCAAATCTGAACATCTGATGTGGTTGCTGTATAAGGTAGCTAAGCTCAATGCAAAACGTCCTTCACAAGCTAGTGGGAAAAACTGACCCTGGACTGACAGAAAACCCCTAGGAGGGATATTTAAATCTTAAGTAAGTGGTCAGGTAAGTGCCTGCAGAAGCAAAAGGACAGATAGCATATTTGGTATGCTAATAGAAACCTATTTACTGGAGGAAGTGACAAAAACATCAATCAAATCAGAAAGGGCTATTAAGAACCGTTAACTCCCTTTCATATGAGCAATGATTTCCATTGGGAAGTAAATAAATATTCATGACAGGGAGCAGTGACAGAAATTTCACCAAAATTACACTCTGGCAAGGTTTCCACACTAGAGAAATCTTTAGGAGAGACAATTGGAAGAGCATGTTGGAAGGAGACTGAGTATTTAGAGAACCCTACACAAGTCCCAGAAAAATCTATTTCTGTATTCCCTTTCCATTCCTTGGAAATGTACTATAGATGTTGTATTTTGATATTGCCAGGTAAGATATCCAAAACTGAGATTCTTAAGGATTTAAAGACCATTTTTATAACATTAGAAGCCCCCACTTGCTCATACTTGTTTAAGTGTCTTCCCAAAAATCTTTTTTTTTTCCGAATATAAAAAAATCTTGCAAAAATTAATACTAGGTCCTCATATTCCACACTATTTGAAAACAAGGTTTTATGTTTTTATGCATTCTGCCTACACAGCTCTAAATTTAATACAAAGTAAAAAAAGGTTATTATGCATTTGAAATATCTCAGAACCATATTGGAAAACAAACACTAGCTGGCTTTTCCTTTATTTCTGTAAGAAAGAAAGAAAGATTTGACTTCTATTTCCTCCTCTTAGGCTGACACATAGGAAGGCAAATTCTAGCATCATATATCCCTTTTCTGTCTTTTCAGGAAAGGAACATTTTTGTCATTTTTGTAAGGAAAAAAATCAATGTAAGTTAATAAATATAACAGCTCACATTGCATTAGTGCATTAGTAATGTATCCTGAAATGAAATAACCTACTTACAAATATGGCAGCCTTCCATGCCAAGCTTCAGCCTGGAGCAAATTTTTATGGTTAAGTTATGAACCTTTAAAATGATGACATGTTCTTTATACACTCTCTTAAATGCCTCCATCTTTACCAATTGCTTTTTTTTATCAATTAAGGGATATTTTTCAGATATCTTTGCAGAGTGGTTTCTTGCAGGGAGTTAGCTAATAAGAATAAATGCTTATGTCTTGTCTTAGTGCACGGAAGAGATTTTTGCACAGAGAAATAGAATATTTTGCCTGAGATCTTCAATGGAAAGAGGAAAAAATATCCTGTCTCATTTCTTAGAAGTCATCTCCTCCTTTATCAAGACTGCACATCAAAATCACAGGATTAAAAGATTTCTTCACTTCTTTATGCTGAGAGGAATAGCAATTTGAGGAATAAAGTTTGTTTGAGGTTTTTTTCCTGTGAAGATTCACCGATATTGTAAAGGGTTTGCAGATGTTTTGTTTTGTGTATTTTCTTTCCTAGATGCATTATAGTGGTCCAGATGTAGACCTCTAAGACTGGTATCTAAAAGGTGAAAATACCTGTAAAACTTATCTGTAAAATTTCATTTCAACTTGTTGCTGGTGTATGGCAAGGGTCAGGGACTTGAAAAGGGCAAATGTAAAGGAAAATGATGGTGATTTTTACAGACTGAAGGAAAAGGAGGTTCAACATCAAGGGTCCAACACCATTTAGTCAGTCAAGTTAGGCATAAAAGCCACCTAAAACACCCCTAAGAAGGCTTACAGAGATGACCGATAAGACAAAAAATTTACGGAAAGCCCAAGTTGAATTGACAGCTGAAGACTAAGCAGAAAACCCGGGCTACCTCGTGTGACAGCAGTCTCATGCTCCAGCAGTTAAATTTTGTTGGTAGGGTAGGATTCAGTTTGAGATCAGATCTTCTGTACATCGGTGTCTAAGTTTAGGTTCTCTACCTAAGCAAGGAGCTCAGTTTAAATTGTCAATATGCAGTACCACTTGAACTGTCTCTATGCTGGAAGAACCAGTTGCTGTTTCTGAAGTGCTCAGGCCTCCCTTGGGTCACATTTGCCAGCCCTGTGTGCATACCAAGCACGACTTGAAAGGCACAAGATGCCTCTTTTCAGACAACTGACTCCTGTCTAAGATGTTCGAGGTCTTTTTACAGTCAGTACAAGAGAGAGCTATTTGGTTTACTCTAAAATAGGCATACTAGGTAAAATTCAATGGCCTAAAAAGAGGTCCTCATTTCAGTGGTCCTCATGCATCTGAAACTTTCTCACAGGACTGGTAGATATGACACAAAACTTTTGGGAGACCTGTAGCTTCTCAGGGCAGTACCTGGAATCAGATTAAACCCCTCACAGTATCTGATATGACAGTATACCTATTTTAGGCATGAATTTCACCACAAGCCTTCTTTGAGTCAGTGGTAGCCTGTACACCGTACCCTGTGGACACCACATGGCATGGCTCAGCTGCTTATTCGTAGGCATCCCATCCCTTTTAAAGTATCCTAGTCATGCTGAACACTGACACAGGGTGACAGAAATTACACAGAACATATGGGAAACCCATATCCTTCTGCTACAGCTGTTTGACTCCAAATTCTCAGGTAAATATGGGGGTATCTCAGGTAAATGCAAATCTGTGTGTGTGGTCCTAAATATATGCAAACTGTTAAGGACTTCTGAGGGGCAGATGGCAGGGAGGGGGTGTTTGTTTATTTCTTTGTTGTTTTGGAGGACAGGTTAATATCTACAAGAATAAAGGCAAGAGTAGGGGAACTGAATCTTAGTACCAAGGATCACCCTGAATACTGATTACATGCTAGGGAGACTATGTAATGGCAGTTCAAGAAAATCTCTCCCTCTCAGCTGTGCAGGTGAAGAGATATTAACTGCAGCATTTTTAGTGAAGTTGAAAATTACTGTAAGGGCATCTACCCATTTTAAAACTGCAGCCTCAAGCATCTGCTTTATTTTTTGTGCGCATTCTTGGGTGCATCCTAGGCAGCAATTGGGATATATAGTCAAGCTCAGCTGTAGCGACTGCACAAAACACTGCAAATCTGATTTGGATGTCAGTCTAACACCTATTTTGCTGTGGTTCCGATACAGCATCATCACACCTCAGTGAAAAACTGCAGCATGCATGCAAGTCATTAAAGGTATGAAACAAAGCACATGAATTTTAATACAGTGGTACCATAAGCTCTGCCCCTAAATTTGGCAGTATTTCCAAATTGCCCCTCATTTTGCTGGTCATTAACAATGTTACAGTCATATTACAGTTACCAGATATATAATGTATCTGTATATAATTACATTACTGGAGTCCATCTTGTCTTAATGGACAAAGAGGCAGATTCAAGAGCTGCCACCTGATTTCCTCTGCATCTACTTCGGTTTTGTAAAAGGATGTTGTATCAAACACTATGTAACTGCTAAATCATTACTTGGAGGAAGACACTAGTCTTATGTCTGTTTATTGTCCTTATCAATGTGCACTTTCAGGCAAGGGAGTTACTTCATGTTAGCTAAATATCAATACCATGTCACAAAACAGCGCTTCTAGTTGCAGTACTGCACTAAACTAGTATAAAAACTACCATGCATTTCTTTGACTAATATATCCTGAAAGCTCTCAAAAATGAAGTGCTATTTTATGACATCACCAGTCATCTACAATTTCTTCATTCTAACTCCAGTAATATGTGGACTTCAAGGAATGAGAGCCAATGCTGCTGTGTGATTCTGAAGTTTGTGTCAAATGATTGTTGTTGCTAAATACCTCTGTTCTTTCCATACTGACAATCCACATCAAGACAAGAGGTGACTCACTGGGCAAAGTCAGCCACATTTGCCATTTGGCCACCCTACAGTCCAGGCTTTTTTGTTATGGAATCTGTGAGAGGTGATTAGATTGTTGCTTCTCATAACATAAATAAAAAATATACAGCTATCAATCTATACAGCTTCATCTTCCTTCAAAAGGCTGAAAAATACAGTTACTGTCAGGTTTTAACAATGTAGATTTTTGGACCTTTTCTTCACACATCTCTACCTTTGAAAATATAAAAAATATAGACCAGCCTATCAGAGTTGAAGTTTATCTCAATTTTTACAAACATGACAATAGACTTATGAATTGTGGGTGTTTTTAAGGATTAGTGTTTTCAGGACCTTTGGAAACAAAAGAAAAAGAAGTGCTTGGAGTGAAACTATAAAAGCAGCTGTCAGAACTAGAGATATAAAATTAAATCTCTAATTTTTAAAAAAAGATCAAAAGGGACCAACCTGGTCAGAAAACATAAAAAATAAAATTCAGTAATATATACCTCTCTGATCATATCCAAATATAGTTAAAATTTACTGTTGAGAGATTCAGGTGCATAGGTAAGTAAATCAACAGTTACTCCTTGCATACCTGAGAGCTGCCTTAAAATGCTATCCATGTAAAAGCCACTTAGGTAACTACCAGATGAGAATTTGTGACCATATTATAGGGTTGGAATCTATTTGGTTTTACAGCCAAAAAGATTATTCCATGTCTGGATTTAGCCCAACCCAGCACAAATCTCATCTTTATAATTGTTTTATCAGAATATATATTCCCAATATAACTTCAAATGCCCCTTCATTATCTTTCCTGATGTTGGTTTAGGGCAACATTTTCTATGCAAGTGTTTACTCACCAATTTTAATAACTGAAAAATTAATCATGTATTAGTCAAAACACAGGGTGAAGAAAATTTCTGTAAAATCAGAGTACCTGGCTGTTCAGACTGTAGTGACTACAGTCCCTTTATGACTTCTTTAAGAACCTGCAAAAACATTGTGGTGGTTTAGATCACCGGGTACATCTGTAGTCGTTCTCGTCCCTTCTGATCTGCAGAGGCAAGACTCAGCCTCATGTTTCTGAGTAGGGATGTGTGGGTGCCACTGGAGCTCAGCATTCCCACCTGGGTCAACATCTCTGCTCTGTCATAAGGTAAAATCAGCCTGGAAAAGAAGTGAAATATCCTACAGGAGGGACTGGGTGACCTTCAGCGCTGCAATACAAGAAACGGACTGAAATGGATTACTGTAAAAAATGGAAGGTCACGTAACTAAGAACTAGTAACAAGAATTTGGATTATGAGCTGGGAACTTACAAATTAGAAATGACAGGAGGAGAAAGAACAGGTTGTGTCAGTCAATCACAGAACACTTACTTGTGCCTGTGTGTTTGAGCTGCAAAAAGCCAGCTCCTAGAGCATATCAGAGAAGGTATATCCATCATATACAGGAAAATATTAATATCATCACACACCAGGAATACTGTGGGTAGCTCTGTTTATTCAGGAAACCTGAATTCAGATAGGGATGGAAAAAAACCTCTAAAGAAAGGCTAATAAAACAGTCAGAGAAATGAGAAGGAGAAAACAGAAAGGAGAGTAAAACTGTGGTCACATGGCCTCACATCACTTCTGCCAGCAGCAGCCCAGCCACGTGCTGTTCCTGATCACATATCACTGTCCACTCCTCTCAGAGGACTTGGACTACCAGACCTGCCAACGTAGCTCCTTGGGAATTCACCCAGGGAAAAGAACAGGGTTAGGAAGTCTACCATGGGTGTAGCTTGTACATGATTTAATTTGATGGGAAGTTGAAGATCTCTCCTATCCTTCTGGGTGCTAAGCTTCTGGAGTTATCTTCATATCGAAGAACTGAGGGTAACATTTTTACTGGTTTCCAAGGAGGCTATGGTAGGATAAAAATTATATTACATGGGACAGAGCCCTTAAAGGCAGGGACATGGACAGAGGACTGGCAGTGTGACTTCCAGTCCCATGTTCTTTTGAGTCTTATACTTGTTTCTATGTATATGAAAGACTTCAGAGATCCTTGTCATTTTTTATCTTTATTGCACTAAAAAAAAAAAAAAAAAAAGCAATAGCACAGATCTGGAAGAGAAATATTCCTCCAAAGGAAGAAGAATGGATTCATAAAGCTTGGCAAATTACAGGCATTGACAAATTAACTCTCTCGCTGAGAGATCAATATCAAGATTGCACTGCAACTTGGGCTCCTTTCCATGTGTCCCACAAAAGGGTAAACCCTCTGCTAAACTATTTCTTTTTATTGTCATTTTAAATAAATGAATGACGATTTTATCATTCAGAGGACCTAGAAGTAGCTAATTGATATTGAGGTCTTTCCTGTTGTATCTCACGCTGAACATATAAATGTGGGTGTTTGTTTATGTGAATAAAGATGTATAAATTCAAATTAGTAGTTATTATTTTAATGAGAATAATACCATGGTATTATTGCTATTCTACTGAAAAGACAACTGCTATGTACTAGTTTATCTAAGATTTTTCAGTGACCAAATTTATGAAAGCAATATAAAAAAACACCCAGCCTTTCAAGGCAAAAGTTGAAAGAGATTGAGTAATGGTGCATCAAACTTACCAGGATTTGGCCCAGTATGTTCTCTCTTCAGGTCAACTTCAGGTTAGCAGAAGATGTGCCATTCTTGTCCATATCAGAGTTTCCTAGCATATATACACTTATATATTTTTAGACCAATGTAATTCCTCTGTTTCACTTAAATTATTCTGCTGCTATTGGAATAATGTCCATCATTAAAAAGCAAAGTTCCCCACCATCCTCCTGAAAAGAAAAATCAATGGTCAACATTTTAGCAAATGGATAGAAAAAGAAAGGCCATATTTGACGTTAGTCTTTAGATGCTTTGGATGGCTGGTATTTTAAGACAGTCATAAACGCAGCCTCACTGGCCTGTTAAAGAGGAATATGGCTGCTTTGCAACACCAAAGCAGAGCAAAATGGATAGAGCACATCAGTGAAAATGGTCCCAGATGTCTTAAATAATAAAATAATATACTAAATGCTTTGCAGTGCTAATGTGCCTTGTGCACACAGATCTCAAGGCACCTTACAGACATTAATGAATTAAGCCCTGTAAAGTGGGTAAGTATTATCTATATTATGCCCAAGAGGAAACTGAGAAACAAAGATGTAAGATGATGGTCCAGGAAGTCTGTGACAGATGTGGGAATAGAACCCAGGTCTCCTGGCCCCCTCTCCAGGACCTGAGCAACAAAATTCATCTGTCAGTTATTTTTTTAAGGAAATTTATTCCTTATGAAATTGACAGCCCCAAAGACTGAAGTGCCCCATTAAACCACTGTACAGGTATATCACCAGCACTGGCTGAGCACATCTTTCCCACACTGTCTCCATCATAAGCATCAACTGCCCTTGTTTGGAGTCTATGGTCTGCTCTTTTTTCATCCTGCCCATTCAGGTCTCAGATTTTTCAGTAGAGTTTATTGAACTACATATAAGGTGGAGTTTGTTCAACGTAAGCTTGTAGTAATAGCTGGTGACAAATTGTTATTCAAACTAAGGACTGAGAGTGATCCATTGCTACTTTTGTGTGCTGTCCAGCCCACATTTAGCAGGGTAGATTTTTGCTCAGAACTATAAAAATAATACGTCAAATACCTCAAAACTCACTAATATTATTAAGAAACTGGACTGTGGAGTTAACTTCTATCATCAGATCTTTGAACACAAATTGGTAATTAAATTAATGCCAGTTTTACCAGCACTATCACAGGATCTTTCAGGCATGAAGATATCCTAGGATGCCTCTGATCCAAGCACCTGCTTAGAGTAGAAGCAGCTCTGACTAGGTTGGTCATGGCTTTATGCAGTCAAGTCTCAAAAAGCTCCAAGGTTAGAAACTGTATGTCTTCTCAGAGCAACCTGCTCAAAGGATTGGTTCTCCTCAGAGTGCAATTTCTTTCTTCACACCTAGATGGAACTTCCTCTGCTTCAGTTTATGCTCTTTTTCCACTGACTGTGAAAGGTCTGACTCCATCCCTTCCAGAATCACCCATAGGCACCGGTGCATTGTTAGGTGCCCCTGAAACTGGCTCTTACCCAGGTTGAATAAACCCTGGTACATCCGGCTCACCTTCATAAGACCAAACAACCTTGGTGACCCTCCACAGAATTCACCTCAGCTTATCCACGTCTTTCCTGCACTGGGGAGCCAAACCTGGCCGCAGCATTCCAGATAAAGGTTAATGATTCCTGAAAGGTCAGAGAATCATATTTTCCCTTGATAGCTGTCTTCACCCCCGTTGCCACTGCTCAGGTTGTTGTTAGCCTCCATCACTGCCAGGACACAATGCTGGCTCAAGTTAAGCCTCCTCGTTAGGCAGAAACCTCAGCAATGGGATAGGTGGTGATAGAAGCTCTACTTGATGCACTTTGACAGTTTCAAGTCTATAGTGTTTCGGCACAATGTTTCTGTCTTCATTTGCGCCCTATCCTCACTAACCCTGCCTGTTATACTGCCTTTTGCACTGGAATTCTGTTATGTGTTCCAAGTTCAGTCAAGCCAGTCTCCTGATACATCCATCAGTTTACCTGGGCATCACAGTGGCTCATTCTTGAGCTTGAAGATGGTTGCCCTTAAAGACTTGCCACCTTTCCTAAGCTCCTTTTTCCTTTAATGCTGCCTCCTACAGGATCTCACCTATCACTTTTCTGAGAAAACCAAAGTATGGCCGCTCTGAGCCCATGGTCTGTGCTCTGCTACTTGCCTTCCTCACTCCCTTTAGGATGTTGTAGAGCATTGTTCGATAGCAGCTACACCCAAGATTACCACAGGCTGTCACACTCCCTACCAGTTCTTCCAGCAGGGCAGCATCCCACTTAGCATCTGTGTTGCCTACAGAAATGTCCTGGTTTGCTTCCTTCCTATTTGCAAGTCTCTACAAGTCAAGTATTTAGGGCTCCTGATACAGGGTTTTCTGGGAGGTAATATATTAGACACATTGGAGATGAGGCAAATAGAATCTCAACTAAACAACACAGACCACAGTCAGGAGGTGAGTTTGTGGTTTGCGACTTGAACTTGTAATCCTCCTTCTCAGAATGAATTTTAATTAGAAATATCATATTTTTCAAAATGAGATTAATTAACTAATGGCACCACTTTTTCAGAAATGTTACTGACACACTGCCACTTGAAATCTTTACATTTAAATTAGACACCTTCTGAAAAAATCATTAGGTATCAAAAACTTTTAAGCTTAATGTAGAAGCCACTCGGAAAAGTTTTAAAGCATCTTGTGTCAGACAAGCATGGTTCAGATTAGTGAGATATACTTGTAAACTTTTATCTGGAAAGCCCACTCAACTTACATAGAAGCCACAAGGCACTCATAAGAAAAATTAGTTTTTGCTGAGCTGGGTTGGAATAAAATCAGTGACCTATAGGTAGAAAGCTTTGTACATCATTAGTGATTCCCCAGGGCAGCCTGGTAAACACTAATGTTATGCCTTCTAGAATGAAGCTTGTTTTCTGGAAAGATAAGCTTATTAATTCATTTTTTGACCTTTATTGAGCACTCAGGCAAGGTTGTCCACCCCCTGGACACAAAGGTAATATCCACTGCATACATTGCTCTCGATGCCACACACATTCTATAATTAAATATTTCAACTTCTTCCTAAACAATTCACTTCTGTCAAGTAGTAAACATGAACTGGAAAGAAAAAATTAGCCTGGATTGCTTCCTGAGTGTGTATCTCAAGTTTTAAGTTCAGACAATTCTGAAAGGAATTTGTATTAATTTCTGGGGGTTTTGTATATAGGCACATCAAAACCTTCTTGCGGTCATAGAAGATTTTACATTTTCAATCCTGAGAGGCATTGTAACTCCAAGGAAAGCTAGGAAGGAGAGCAGGAGTCTGCTGTGCTTTCTCAGGAACCATCGCTTGCTAGAAATATTCCCAAACTCTGGATCTCGGTTCTTCATGTGGCTGAACCATCAGAACAGATTTTTTTTCTGTGGTTTTGGCACAGGCCAAATGAATTTCTTCTGGACGTTCCCAGGCATAATTTAGGACCTAGCACGCACCAAGGACCATGCTTAATTTAGATGTGGCTACCTAGGAGGGTAAGGATTTTAACAATATAGATGCCAGCCATTCCATGTCAATTAGTCTCGGTGCCAGAAAGCAGTCCTAAAAATCTTTACAGTTTACCATCTGGTCTTTCAAAGATATAGCACAGTATTTAAAAGGCAGCAGAATGAATATGAGACATATTTGTTTCCTTTTTGAAGCAAATTGAGGACTAAGGATTGCAGAGTGCACAGGCAAGATTGATAAGAATAAAACCTGAAAATTTGGGTTTAAGACCATAAGCACTCATGGTGCTTTTTTAGGGACCATGGTTCACTCTATTAACAAAAAGGTATGCAAACACTATGTGCTAAAAAATCACATCATTTGGTGATTATTCCATTTGATATTAATTGCAGTACTTTAAATGCCATGTGGGTCTGCTATACTACAAGATACATTCTGTTTATAGATTTAATTCAGTGACATTGTCAAATTCTAATTTTCCTTATTTGTCAAATGTGTGAGCAGTAGTTACTTAGAAAGATACTTAATAATAAAGATTATAGAGGACATAGAATTGAGTAAAAAAGTTTTTTGGCTTAGAGCTCAGTGCAAATCAAACTTGTGTGTAAGTTAAAGGATGAGAAAGAGGCATTTTCATCCAGAATCAATTATCACAAATGATCCCACAGTCATGGCCAAAATCACATTACTTACAATAAATTAAAATACCTGGCTATTCTTTTTAAATTACTATAGTTTCAGATTTAGGGAAAAAAAAAAAAAGTGTTCAAGTTCAATACAAAGAAGGAATATTCCATCCTACTATGGACTCCTGCTACTCTTCTGGTCAGTCTCAGCCTCCTATGTCCGTGTCATGCCTCTGTTCCTTAAGTGTGTCTCTCCTTCACACTCCAGAACTCCTGTCTTCCCCGGCTATTCTGCATTCTCTTTTCTGTCATCCCTCTTCACAATTAAGTCCAAGATTCAACAACAGATCTTCACCTTCTTTCTTCTTTTACGTGAAACAACGTGTTGATTTATACAACCTAAGAACCTAGGCTCAGAACTTTAAAATCATTCTGGTAATTTTTTCTCGGAAATTATGTATAACACATGATATGTGAAATTCCAGAGAGACTGGCAGGTACTGGTCAACATGTGGTGTAGGCAGTGAAACTGGTCTCGGATCAGAGGATAATTTCTGACATAATTACTCATACTGACTGCAGTTTCATAATACATAGCTGGCTCTGAAAGCAAACGTCAGAAAAATAATTCTATGACTGTTTGCAAAATTACATATAGCGTAAATGGACTTCATATAGTTCTTATATGTTCATGGAAACTAAATATGAGTTAACAAGACTAATGCAGGTGTACCTGGGTTAATGCTTGAGGGAGAAGAGGTTTAAGATAATATCAAAGATACAAACATCTAAAGCACACAGTTTATTCTCTACAGCTACTGTGTCAGGAGCCATAGACTGTTAAATGTAGAATTAGTAAACTGGCAAATGGAATACATTGATTGCTTTTACTTAACATAATACAACTTAAAACAAATGGCCATTGTCCTCATAAATCTTTGCTAGTGCTTTTCCACAAAGACAATTAAATAATATAACAGCAACCTTCACTGCTACAAGCGTGCAGTCACGAGCAACGGCTTTGGGATGAAAGAACATCACATTTTAATTCTTCAGATAGACACTAATTTTTAGTAGTCTACTTTTCTGTAAGAATGACACTTTGAACAAGATAGTAGCAAGACCAAAAATGGAAAATTTTCTGAAGTTTTTAGTCTTTCATAGTTGATGACAGATTCAAAATCCTAGTGTTATTTTCAAGCCATCCTTTTGTATCTAGGACACAACAGCAAACAGAGGGAAATACTGCCATGTGAACTACATTATCAGTCTGTGCCATAAAACACAATTTGATTTTGAGGCATGAACTCACCAAAACCCTTCCCTAATTGATTCAGTAACACCTTTCAAATCTCCAGGAATGTTAAACAAGTTGAAAAATGTATCTTTAAAGAAATTGCAGTATAAATGCTCCAAAACAAGAAAGTGAAGCAACGTCCACAAAGTAAATGAGTTGCTGAAAAATCATTTGCTTAGTTCAAATCAACACTGTTTCTGTCAGCTCATATACAGCTGGGTAGGTAGGGAATTATATTGATGCAGATAGGATTCCTGCTTTCAATAAGAATCTATTCCTGTGCTGTCTTGTTTAGTAAAAAAATTTAAAAAACTTAATTCTTTAATTCTGGTTATTTCTCTATCAGAAGCACACTATTTTTGTAATAGCACTGAGGCAGAAAGAACGGGAAAATGTAAGGCAACTGTTCTCTGATCCTCGTGTACATCAATTGCATGCAATGAAGTCACTGCTGTTTGAGTACAGACAGAATCTCAAATGCACATATACTTTTGCTATTAGGAAGTATAAACTAAATAGTGATGAACATGACTATTTGGTTTTTAAACTTATTTTCTAAGTAATATAACTAGGTGGGAAAAATCCCCCACAAAAACCTAGAATTGAAGAATGTATTATTTTTAATCTCATGCTTTGGCTACTGCCCACATCAGATAGAGTATCATATTGAAATAATTCAAGGATCTCTCTCTATTAGTTTCTCTAAGCCTTTAAAGTAAAGGATGCTGTTACAATAGGAAGTTATTAGGAACATTCCCTACTTCTCCTGAGGTCTGGGACTTAAACTTATTTAAGGAGAAATTAAAGGTAAGCTGTATTTTACTTAAATATATTAAGCCTTTTAGCCACTGGATACACTAATCAATTGTGGGTTTTTTTGTTTTCAATGCCTGCAATAAAAATTGCTGTTACTCCCTTCTGCAGTTCAGATGTATTAGCAGCAGCATATTACAGCTGCAAGCTACTACCTAACATCACCAAGTTTGGGAAGTGATATTCTCTAATTGCTCACATCCAGCACTTACATGTACACAGTACTCAGAAGGGGTTAAGCATCTGAATCCTCTGGAACACTGTTTCCTAAAGAACAATAGAAAAATCATTAGTGTGTTAACTGAAACAATACCATACTTTTCTCTCTATTGTTTAACCTTTTGTCCATGTTACAAATACCTCAGTGTAGTTCTTATCTTTGACCTTGAGGGACTGTAGCTTTATCAGTGCTTCCGTTTAGATCACAGATGACCTTCAGCTGATATCATTGAGCCCTGACCTGCCTCAGTGATCTGCTCGCACAGAATACATATGCTGAACAGTGCTGGTGTGTGCAGTAGGGGTAAGTGAATTATTTACAAAAATTTGAGTTGACACCTTTTATCAAATGTGGAAAGATGAAGACAAAACAGCTGCTATTGCTGTCGTAAGCAATCTGCTGGTGATTGAATAAAAGTGTCAAGAAAATGGCTGCTTGATGGCCTTTTGTTCTCTCTCATCCAGCTTGATGTTAGTTTGAGCTGTCAGTTAGGAATCACGGCACAGTGATTTATCAATAGGCTGAGTGACCTTCCCGTGCAGGCGGCGCTACCGTGGGCAGACAGCACCCTCTGCTGCGGGCGGCGGAGCTCCCGCCGGCCAGCGCCGCTTCCCTGCGGGAACGGGCATCCGAAATAACAGATGCCTTTTCTTCTTTTTATCTGGGGTTTTTTTTCCCCTTCTTCTTAATTTTCTGCCTTTGTTCTGGCTTTATCAAGTCTCGAAAGCTTAGCTGTGAACGCTTAAAAGAAGAAAAAAAAAAAAGGCGCTACAAGCTGCACTACGGATAACCAGGCTTTCTTCCCAAAGTAAAAAAAAAGAAAGTACCAAGCGAATTAGTCACTGCTGCTCGGTCAAAACAAATGCGCTGCAGTTACACAATGGGACGGGGAAAGGCGGCGACACTCAGACAAGGCCACTTTGAGACGCGGGTTTGGAACGTGGTGGTTGTCTCGCACCAGATAATGACTGTGTTACTCGCATTCATTACAAATACAGCTGTATTTGCTCACAAATACTGTCACGCAATAAAGTACTGCCTCCCACGAAGTCATACCTTGTTGAACTTCCTCGACTAAAGAAGCTCTCGGAATGTTTCACGCAATGCACTTCCCTGCGGGAAGCTAGTCCCTTTCCCACCCAGCGCACCAGCTAGGAGCATCTCTCTCTCCTCTCCCCGACTTCCCAGTGGCAGCTGATCCCAGCGAGGCTTTTGAACTTTCAGCACATCAGCCTGTGCTGGTTCTCACCCCGCACATAACCTTCCTGTCCCCTGCCTCCAGGAAAGCGGGGGCAGCCCCGGTAGCGGTGCGGGACCAGGCACACGCTCCCTGATCGCAGTCGTCTCTCTCTGTCCCTGCTGCTGCCAGACTCCACCATATCCGCAGCCGGAGGATGCTTTACACCTAATATTATCATTACCTAATAATGGTTATTAGCAGCTTTCAAAGACATTCTCATAACAAATTGCTTTCTGGACCAATTCTCTCTCTTCCAGCTTCTTTTCATGTGTTTCTGTTAGGAATAAATTTTACTCAGGTTTTCTTTCACAGATTCGTTGATTCACAGAATATTTTGAGTCTAGATATTCTTTTTTTTCTCACAGTTTGGGGGACTGATATTCTTATCCTGCGTGGACAGTGTAAGTTCCGACTTTCCTTTCTGGAGAAGTGATTTTTACTGCAGTTATCAACTGAAACAGCAATTATTGATGCTTTGAAATATTTTTTTAAATTAAGGCTAAAGTAATGAGCGATGCTTTTTCTTGAGGACTCAGATTTACAAATGCACGTGCATGCAACACAACACACAAATTGCCCTTTCTTTTTCCTAGTAGTGGAATAAAAATGGAACTAGTGACTCAGAAGGACTAGTTAGATTTTCTCTATACATGCAGAGTTTAAAAGTAATTCTGTGAAAAAAGTTTTTCTTAAAATCTGCTGTGATAAAACAATGATAAAACATCCCAGCAGCTGTCACTAATAAGAAACCAACTTTTAATTTTTCTGCTTTTGGTTAGTGTTGAACAGCAGGTTGTTTGTTTGGGGGTTATTTTGGGGTTTTTTTGTTGATTTGTTTTGTTTTTGTTGTGGGGGGGGGGGTTTGGCTGTTCTATGTGTTTGGGGGTATTTTTTCTAATTTTATTTATTTATTTAATTGCTTTCTTTTAGGATCCACCAGTGAAACTTGCTCATAGCCAGGGAGTCTGGTTCAGCACTCCCCCTAAAGTTTAGTGAGTCTTGTGAGTTCTGTGCGTACTCACCCAGGCCAGATCCTTTCACCCACACAAGGTCCCAGATTCCAGGGCTGGCACCAAAGAAATTTCATTTGGTCAGGGAGAGAAACCCTCTCGGTGGCACACAGATGACCAACTAGCTGATGATGAGAGTACAGTTCAACGTATATCCTTGGAAATCCTTTTAGTGTCCTAAACTGATGGGGTGCTAGAAAGACAAGAAATAATTTACTTACAAAAGGACATGAATTTCTAGGTCTCTGTCCAAGGCAATTCAGCCAATGGCTGAATAAAGGATTTATATTCATATCATTTCATCAATCTTTTTCTGAAAAAATTAAACCTTTTTTCCATTTATTTTTCATAGCAGCTACACTCACTTTCCCCTCTTGCTTTCACTGGCATTATTTCCTTTCCATTACTATTGAGTTAGAGCCAATGCTCTGAAATAATAGAGGTAGCTGGTGCTAAACTGACAGAAGTGAAATCAGAATGATGACCAACATTTTATAGGGAGACAATGCGTCTTGGTTGAAGCAGTCTTTGTGCTTACAACATGGCTACCAACTCAGGGCTGAAAAACACCTTGCTGGCTTGGATGAAGGTTATCAAACTGCAAGTTGTGCGCAGGTCTTAAAAGCAAAGTTCTTTAGATCATGAGAGCCTGTAATAGGACATAAATGGATATTTCATCTATAAAATGCCTCCTTATACACAGTCCTCACACCATAGATAATGCATCAAAACCTGAAATGGGTTCTATGTGACAATTTATTCCCCTGGTTACAGAAAATAATGTCTTGTAATATCAGTAGATTTTCTGTAGTACTTATGTGTTCTATTAAGATGTCTTGCCAACTTGCACTGTGAGTTTTATTATCAGTTTATATTATTTCAATAAAAACTGTTATTATAGTTTGTATTTTCTTGTGTTCAAATGTTTATTCATTTAATTTTCTTGTTGCTTATGTGTTCACTTTATTTCTCTCAAACTTAATAGCTGGGGAAAAAAGATGAGTTGAATGCTCTACTTAGAAAGGTCAGTAAAACTACAGAGGGCATGCCTTTGGTGTTGATAATTTTCATAGGGATACTGTTCATATTTCCAATGAAAATATTGGTTATTTGCATAAAACAGACATAACATCTTTCATTGAAGAATCTGAAAAAATTTTGAAAGCATTCAACAAGCACAGCTTCCTGAGGAAATGAGGACTTTTTAGATGTCAGTGGTACTATTTGTTAAGAAGGCTACCCATAATTTCTCTAATCAAGACACTGTTTTGGTTGTGAGTAAAATGAATCTTTAGGGTGAAAATTTTGGTGCCAAACGTCTTCTTCTCACCCCTGTTGTACTTTATCTCTCACCTTTCAACTCACATATTCCACATGCAGTGGTACAGTTCTAGGGGCTATGGGGAAACTCTCCCATAGCCTTTGGGATATGACAAAGATGTTCTTAAAGAACATCAGAAATGCATTTCTGCACCGGATGGGAGAACTGTGTGAAACTGACCGTTGTCTCTTGCAGGCAGGAGCTGTTGTCTGGGACTGTAAGACACAGTATGCAGGGACATGGTGCAGCAGTTTTGAAGTGGGTGAAGAGAGTACTGTTTCAAGCATAAACTCAAGCAGATATTTCTGACAGTATTTACAGGACAATTAAAGTTCAATTTACAATTGCAGTGGGGATTTTGAACCCCAGTAAGCCTACCTCAAATTTGAATGAATTTCAAATCTCTGAAACTATGTAAAAAGTGATTATAAGAGACTAAGATTTGTCAAATTAATTCCTGAGACATTCTATCCATGTTAGACATACCCCATCACAACTGAAGATGGTTTTTCTTGCAACTGGAACTAGAACACAAGTTATCTAAACGTAGGTACCTACACTGTAGCTATACCTGTTTAAGTCTGTTGGAAGGAAATAAGGAGATATATGGGATAAGGACTACGTGAAAAAGTATTTGGAGGGTGACTGAGGCAATCTGGAGATAGGGATCCTGGGCAGGCAGTTTGGGAAAAGAGTTTTGACAAAAAGGTGGATGGTGAAAAAATGGCATTCACTTATCTGTTGTTGAAAATCCTGAGGAAAAGAGACTGAGCATGATTTGTGGAGAAAATGGAGACCTGGTGTTAAAATTATGTAGAAAAGTGTAGCTTTGAGGAAGAGGGTGATCTAAGTTCATACTAAGTGCACAGCCATGCAGAGTTGGTGCTCAGACGTCCTCCTAGAGTGTGGCAGGAAACCAAATACTCACAGGTCTGCTGAGAGCAAAAATCTATGAAAACAACTGCATTGTCCCCACAAGACACCTGCATTGTGAAACTGTCTATTTGTATGCCCCACATAACTCATGATGTATTCAATGAAGAGGATGAACCTGCTGCGCTAACAAGACAAACACAGTAATCTAGTATTCCTACCCATTAACTCAAGTGGCTAATGTTTTTGTGATTGATGTCCACCAGCCAGAAAGCACTACTGATGGCTGTTCATATAACATAAAATGACATTTTTGGATGGGATTTTTCTTCAGTTTATTGTCTTAGAAATAACCCAAAATGTGCTAAAAGAACTTTACAAAATTCTGTCACTCAAAGACCGTGAAACATTAAACACAAGGCTACCTCTGAGAACTCTAATTTGCCCCTGCATCTGCATTTTAAATAGTCATGGGCATCATCACGATCTAATTTTTCCCCTTGCTTCATTGAATTCATGTTAAGGCTAACGCTCAGTTAAAAAATAGGTATTCAATATTGTTGTGTCCTCACTCGTATGGCCCAAGGTCTTGCTGCACACCATTCAAATCCTACTCTGAACACAGAATTATTCGTTTCCCCAAGGGCTTCTTTATAAAACTTTCCTAAATATTTCCTAGACAGTAATGAGTTCACTTTCCTAATACCCGTGGGAGAAGAGTGCCATTATTCCCGTTTTGCAGTTGGGAATAATGACACAAAGAATGTGGGCCTCAAAGTATTCACTAGTTTGCAATGTTCAATTTAAGAACAACAGAACCAAGTATTTATGAGCATGTAGCATTCTACAGTAAAATTACAATTTACTTCAATTCCAGTTGTGAGTGCTTATTGCTCCTGTAAACCAGACTCCAGACACCCATAACACAAGAAACACACAATTATTGACCACCTGTTCAGTGACTTGCAAAGCATCCCACAGGAATACCCTGACAGATGCACAGATAGAGTAGAATTCCCTATGGTTGCATTCAGCTCCCTTAACCATGACACCTTCTCTCCTTTTTTTACAATCTCTTATCTTGGTCACTATGCGTGGGATTGTTTCATCTGAACCACCTAGAAGTTAGCCCTGAGTTGATTGTCGTGCATCTCTGTTGACAACAGGGAGATGGGCTGAACCTCCTTAAGCATAAATGGGATGGGAGTAGGTATTCATCTTTTCCCACAGACTGCAGGAAGGTTCCAGACTAGCTTAAAAAAAGAAGCACCCTGCATTTAGAAGGCTAACTTATAGTAAAATAAATCTTTCCCAGTTCTAGTTTAGTTTCTGTAAGAAAATAAACAGCACTGTTCCTCACAAAAATCTGATAAATGCTCAATGCCCAGGTTCACTCTTTTAACTAAAAAAAGGTTATGAAGATGGAGCATATAAATAAAATAGTCTCATAATGCATATGTCCAGTTAGGGTCAATTAAACCATAGTCTTGGCCTTATATTAGTCTATACAGCTTCTGAAAGTAGTTTAGTCACATTCTTTCAGCATTGGTTTTGCAAGTAAAACTCTGCTTAACTCAGGCAGGGCATATCCTTGTCTCAATCCTCTTCATCATTTCTTATGTACATTACTGCCATATTATCACATTTTGTGTAACAATGAAGAAACCCAAGTTCCATATCTTAAGAGAGGATGAAACTTTCAGTCCACAGAGAATCAGTTCAAATTCAAAGCCCTAGTCTTTCCTAAAAGCTATGTGATCAGCAACCCTTAGATGAAACAGGAACACTAAGCTTGCCTCCAAATTTTGGGGGAATCTAGCACATCAATTCTATCATAAGTGACTATGTTCTCTGTCTAATGGAAAGAAATAGATGGTTTTAAAGACCTCCAGAAAGTGACCCTGTCTACCTAAACATAAGCATCTGGATTTTACCCCCGGAGTCTGACTCTTAGAATGATGAAAAGTAAAGTACTTGATCCAGCCTTCTCCAAGTGAAAAATCACATTGAGCCTATGATCTTGACATAACACTGAAATCTGCCAAGAAATTCTCATGCTTTGGAAAAGGCTGCCTCAAGACGCCATAAAATGCCAACAAAGTCAGTAGAAAAGCCAGCACAGCCTTGATAAGACATTACAGATGAATGTTTGGAATGAAAGATCTGTCCAACTCCCAACAAAAGTAAATGTGTACTGCTTATTTGTAATTACCACTCCTCTACATGGATTTTGCAGCTTGGAAAATTTATAATTGCTGTATCAAGTGTCTTACTCAACTCCATGTATTGCCTTCATACTTTTATTGATATGAAATGATAGAGTGCTCTCCAACAGCAAGATCTTAGAGGACTGGCACAGATGTAGCAGAAAAGCAAGCTTAGTTCTGCTGGTGTGAACACCTGGTACATCTCCAGATATCCACAACTGACTGCACAACAACCAGGTGCATGATATCAACTACACAGCTGAGGTGAATCAGCTGTTGAAAGTGCTAGACTGCAGCTGCTGCTATCTCTTGTGGGGAAATAGTGCTTGTTTATACCCCCAAAATAAGAATAATTGAACAGAGCAAAAAAATTAAGAATGCTGATATAGTGCTCAGAGTGGGTTCTAGCTGAGTATGTGCAAATACAATGCACAGAAAAAATCATCAATTTCTCATTGATGAATCCCCCAGGCTGACTCTTCATATACCAGATCAGTGCAAAACTTCATCAAATGCAGGAACAGAGACAGGTAGGTCAGTCAGGATTTACAAAAGACACAAGAATACAGCTCACATCCAATACAGCATTGTTTCTGTGTGTTCCATTTATTTTTTTCTAAGACATTTTTCAAAAAGGTGCAGCTAGAATCATCCATTTTATGGGTTAAAAAAGTGAATATTTTCCTAACTACAATATTTTTTATTTCACATTGTCTTCAATCTCTGTGTCTTCGGTGTGCAGATAGTTGTCTGCCCTAAATCTCATGCACGTATGCATCGTGACTTCTTCACAAAAGGACTGTAGAATGTTGAATAATATGTAAATTTTATGTTGTAATGAATTGGGTCCTAAGATCTTTAAAGGTCAGACACCTGATATAATACATCATGTTCTTTAATATCAACTACAAAATAACTGTAATAAATTTTGCCACTACTATATCCTCACACGCTGTTACCCACAAAGAAGCACCAAAGGAAATGTGTCATTTGTCAAAACATGTAGGGAAGGTGACGTGTGTACAAGTAATTTTAAAAGTACTGCTAAGGTTAGGCATAGTTATACAAGTTACAAGGTTGACACTTAAGGGAAGTAACACATTGTCAATGAGCCTGTTGCTTAAATTCCCTAAAATATTCATAAAGTCACAAGGTTATTTCTTTTACAGTGGACGCACATCTAATGAAATTCCTGTGAATTAAAACTAGGTAGCAGAAGTTAGACGCACAGCAAATTTGAAATTATTTCTGTTGATGAGGAGTTAACAAAACAAAAAGCTGTAACTAGCAAAACAGTTTATTTTGTCACAAATTCTGTAAAGCCTGTAAAAGCATACTTTAGGCCCAAAAGTTAAATATGTTGTTCAAATACCTTGTTGAACAGGAAAGTCATAGACATGTTTCAATTTAAGCACACCCTTAAATGTTTAATATGAGATACTGCATGGTTAAGCTCAATAGACACTTCCTTAGCAAATTATATCCTAGCAATATTAATGCTAAGGGGAAGAGATCTGAACAGAAATATGAAATATACACCTGAATTTGCATTCCATGATGACTGTATCCAAGACTTCTTGGGCATACCACAACATCAAAAAGGATAGGACAAGCACAAAAAAAAAGTATCTGGCTCTCTGACGAAGTTTGACAAAGATAGTGTGTGAGCTAATTTAGTGCTTCTTCACAGTCTGCACAGGTAGACAGCAAAGCCAAGGACAAGCAGTACACATATTCACTGCTTTCTTCTCTTGTCCAATTTGTGCCTACCATCTGAAATGTGAAAGCAGTGAACCAGTTACAAGCTATGTGAGTGGCAAAATCACCAAACTGTACTTTATAGAAATAATAAAAAATAGGAAGTGTCCCTGACCTTTTCAAAGATAGCAAAAGGAAACTCAGGATCATGTCAGCACAAGAAAAGATGTGTCCAACCATAGATAATGCCACCAATAAGGTTTCAACACTTAACTAAAGGGAACTTCTTTGTTGATGTACTGTGTTCACCATCATGTAATTCTAACAATATTGCACACATTCCTGGTCTTTTGGTATATTCCTCCTAGTATGTGTCATCCTTCTCCCACTGACATAGGGTAGGATTAGGTAAGATTTTGCTTCACATTCACCCATTTAAATTTAGCCACAACTAATGGGGTAGCTACCTGAGAGCTAGGTGTCCAAGTTCAAGTTGCAGTCAGCAGAAAGATTCAGTGCTTGTTTCATTTGCATGTGTGGCAGCTTCTGGTGCCACCTGAGTCACTCTGAAGCATCCCAATGAGCCTAGTGTTGCTATTTCAGAAGCAATCGGAGTTGGACATGTATGCATGGGGCATGAATGGTGCAACTGAGTATACTGTGAGCTAGCTCTTGTACAGACATCTGCAATGTAGGCAAACACATTTAGATAACAGAGACTTAAGGTGACTCCCACATTTGCTATTTCTTTGGTAAGACCTAGTTAGCTAAGATCAAACTGTCCATCACTTATAAATAATGGCCTCCAAAAAGACTGTCTGCTGCTTGGAACATCTACAACTCCACATCCCAGGTAGAAGTGGTGAACGAAGAGGCTTGATTTCAGCCCTAATGAAGACTTTCATTCCTATTAACCACAAATAAAGCCTTGATGACAAGCTCTTGAACAGCTAAAGCTAGGAGGAATTAATGCGATGCTTAATTTTATGGATTTCTTTGTTGTCACTCATAATATATTGCTATAATTTACAATATTTCTCTCATTCTATGGAGTTATAATCATGGTCAATGTCAGAAAAATAGTCCCAGAAGAGAAAGCTCCTCTGAACAGAAAGTGTGAAGGGAGGTTCCCTTTGGCTCTCTTGCAGGGAACAGATAGGCCTGAGCATTTCACAGTCTGTATGTTGGGCACATTATACTTACCTACCTTGTAAAAATCTTTGAAAATCACTGTTAAGCCTGTGCAGCATTTTTCAGGGGATGAAATGAGCAAATTGTTACTTCGATACATATTTCCTAAGATACATTCTTCCTTTGATACCAGCACATAACCATCATTTATTGAAGAAATAAGAGATTCTCCACTAGTGCAAAACAGATGTATAATATAGGGTTAGCACCTGAAGAATATAATTCTAATTTTGCCATTTCATAAAGAAGCCTTAATTCATAAATGTTAATGACACTGGGGAGTAACAGTCTTTTCCCTGGAGAAAGATTAGACCTTATATTATATGCTACTGGACTCAGTTTCAACCTGGGTTTTATTGTGATGTACTTTTGATGATTTTTTTACACTTGCCTCCATTCTATTTATGGAAAACATTTTCATTTACATGAAAATCTTGGATTATAGCATACATGACATAAACATAATTTTTTAACCATTAACATTTCTGTTAAGGCATTGCAGTTTACTCTCAAAGAGTATGTGTACACAACTCCTTTTTTTACTCACTAGTATTGCTTACCCCAATGTGTGATGCACAATCTTCTAAAACCCTTTCTTAGATTTTAAATTAATTCTAATACGGGTTTATCAGTTCCTTGTTATGGTGCAGAACTTATATTAAATTCTGTGATCCATAAAACCTTTTTTTGAATGACATATAGTTTAGTTTTTCATTTAGAGGCTATAAAAGTGTTCACAAAAGTTATGTTGGAAAAAAATGATTGAAAGTGCTAAAACACTGTACAGAATATAAAATTCTTTCATAGACTTTTTATGACACATGAAACATGAGTCTTAAAGGTTTAATGTTACTGACTTTTATACAAGGCTTTTTAATTCTTGATTCCAGTTATGGTTCTGCAAATGAACTGTGACATTAAAAAGAATCAGGCTGGAACTGCCTTAGCTCTCTCTCTAGATGAGTTTCTCCTGGCCATGAAGGGTTCACATAATCTGCCCCACCCTGCCCACGTCTGGTTAGCACTAACTCGCTACAGCAGCAGTCAAGTGTAAATCCTGCACTGCATTAAATCTGCCTAACACAACACATCCTACTCAAATTTGTCATTTAGGTTAGGTGGGCTTATAAATTGTTAAGAAGGGTGAACTGTTACTTAATTTCCCTTTCTCTTAATATATAATAGTGTGCTACAGCAATTGCGCATGTGATTTAATTGACTGAATAGAGAACCAGCACTCATATATACTCCAAATAAGGGGAGGCAAAACCAGTTATTCCATTATTTGCATAGGGGTGAAGTGGCTCATTCTATTGGAATCACTGAAGGAACAGGTTCTTACACATTCTAACAGGTAAAGGAAGCCAAGTATTCAGACACAGACCACTCTCCCAGCTCAGAAGTTTTTTTGGACACTCTGAAGGAGTAGTGTCACACATTTTCTGGGACCTTCTATGGGTAGATTTGTGGCCAGAAGAGAATTGTAGTGATGTGCTCCTAGCCAAATGTGGACGTGACCAGGTTGGAGCACACCTAGTGGCCTGTGGTACATATACCACACTAGAGAATACTAATGGGGAAAGGAACTACATTTTTACTCTCCTTGAACCCAGCTCTGCACAGGTACTTTGGAGAAACCTATTCTGCCTGAAAAGCAGCTTCATCAATCCAAAGATTTAGGGAGGTTTGAGAGTGAATGAACCTGGGTTTTATTTGACCTGGACATTTGCAGCTGCCTGCTTCAACAGGTGTATATGAGCAAGTTTTCTTCTATACGACAAACAGAAAGAAAAAGGGTGTGACTAATCCCATCCTAAAAAAAAAAAAAAGTATTTTACACCATTAGAAATGTCTATTTCTCTCCACTGAGTACAAAAGCAGCTAGGATGACTAGGTCAGGTGTGGATTTATACATTGGCACATAAAAAGGACCTTGGCCTTTGAGTCACTTTAACCTGATAGTAGCCATTTGAGAGAAGAGTGCAGTAGCAGACTGTGCCCATGCAAGGGCTGTGTCTTGCAATTATTCCATACTGTTTGCATCTGTACAGCTAAAATCCCTCGGCCTCCAAATACAATAGCCCTTCTTATTGGGAAGAGCTCTTGGCTCATGCAGAACTCTGACCAGCTATCATTGCAGACAGAGAAAGAGAGGAAGCTGGTGTGGCTCCTTATTTGCAATTGGACAAGATGGGTAATTCCAGACCATGCTCAAGTCCAAACCCCAAGCCTCTTTAGTTTACTTGTACAGGTACAGTCAAAAGTTTTCAGGTAAAGAGGAATAAGATTATTCTAGGTTCTTCCTTTAAATACATCCACGTGCGGAAATAACCAGCATCCTGATTGTCCTTTGCCCTGTCACGTGCCTTTAGCTTGCTAGTTCGTGCAAATGTAATACTATGAGTAGATGGCATGATTGTCTGGGACTCAGTACCAATTTTCCTTGAGGCTTGATGGAATCAAAGTATTTGCTGTAGATTCTTATGCTTGCTTTATACTTCATTACAAAATTATTATAGCTGTAGTATGCACACTTAACCAACACTATACGTTAGTGGAAGGGAGTCTCGCTATTCTCTGCAGGGTTCAAAAACCTCATTAACTTTGCTGGCCTCTTTTTTTTTTAATTCAATTATCGAGTAGCAAAACTACATTTACATCAAAAGTTAGTAATGCATGATTGTGAAACAGCAATCTAGTTCATGAGCGCTATGTCCAGAAAATGCTATGGCAATGTGATTCAGCTGCTGATGAAGAAAAATCCAGTGCTGTTACCACAGAACATTGACCTATTCTGAAATAATTTCATAAATTCAAGGTTTTTACTGGTAGGTCTTGAAGATTTGAAAAGCACATTAAGGGCAGATAGAAAAAATTCATACACTGTACATCACTATTTGCAACCAAACTTCATTTTAATTTTGCTTTTTTTAAGGTGTTTTTATTTAGATTTTGTTTCGAGAACATGCTTTTGCTTGTGGGAAGAAATACTATTTTTACAGTGTGAAGGAGAAGAAAAATGAAGCTGT
This sequence comes from Serilophus lunatus, assembly GCA_013399895.1. Taxonomy (NCBI): domain Eukaryota; kingdom Metazoa; phylum Chordata; class Aves; order Passeriformes; family Eurylaimidae; genus Serilophus; species Serilophus lunatus. Next base: position 566,540 of record VXBA01005295.1, on the reverse strand, counting down.
TAAGTGCCATGGAAAGCTGTCTGCTACAAGAGCAGTATTTCTCTCCTGACAGAAAAGCTCCATGTTCTTTTTCCAAAACCCCTCGCTAAACTCAGAAACATTGATCCAAGCATTTCTATTGCTTCCTTGCTCCATAGGTTGATTACATACTTCATGAAAACTCAGAGCTGTTGTAAATTTTCAAACAAGGGAAAGCACAGTGCTTATCCACACTGCAGCAGAATGGCACTTTCACTCTTCTTATTGCTTTCCCACCCACCACTTCCATTCAGTCTAAGGGCTGAATTAAGATTAAAATGTTAAGTAATGTCAAGTGGTAATGTATTAAAAGTAGTGGCTTGCTTGCTGTAGAAAGCAACCTGTAAAAGCAAGCTATTATTTTAGTAATTGGAAGAGTCCTTTTTCACAAAGTGCCATAAAAACTGTCAAAATTGTGCTGAAAGAACCAAGGTCAAAATCATGATTTTTGTTGTTGTTGTTGTTGTTGTTGTCAGTTCCCTTTAAAATGAAACAGACAAGGTTTAGTCCCTGGCATAACTCTTCCACTTTATCACTTTCAGCTACTCAGTTTGAGCCTAATTTCAAGAGCAAGTACACTGGGGAGATGGGGTGTTTTCATACAGTGGATCATTTCACTGTCTCAGGCCTCCCTTTTCTCCTTGTTCTTTGTCTAGGACTTCCCCACTTAAGCACAACCTTTTCATGCTTCTTTCTATAAACTGTCCATTTAGTCAGAACAAACACAAACCCAAAGCTGCATTTTTCTTTCTCCTTTTTTTATTTCAATGTTGATTTAATACATGACTGCTAAGGTGAGAAAATTATACTTTCTCCAGTATTTTGAAGAAGAGAACATTGGAAATGAAAATAGCACCTAGACAGCATCATCTTTTGGACAAATGTGTTTATGAAAAAATACCAGAATCAAAATAATTACTACAGTAACAACATTGAAAGCAATTGTAACCAACAGGACTATAGATTTTTGTTGTTAGTATATATAGTATATATATATATTATATATATATATATAGTGTATATATATATATAGTATAGCAGCAAGTGTCTAAATCCAATATAACCAATTTCAAAACATCATCTCATGCTCAGGTAAGCATGTGTTAGACGTTAGTGATCCCACGTTGCTCTTCTTAATAAAAGACGGGCAATTAAAGGATATTTGTTTCCTCATAATTAATAGTTAAATTGCAGAACGCTCAATTGTTACCTGGGTTTCAAAAGCAAACAATAAACTAATGAAGAAAATATCAAAGTCTAATAAGTAAAAGATATAACTTTCATGTCCAAAAGTTCCTGAGCTGCAAATCAGTAAAAGGTGTGCAGGTCATGTATCACTCCATGTAATTTTCTAGGCACTTCCTGTTGTCTCTGTTGGGCTAATGGGAATTCTGTTTCAGTGTGATACAGCCAGGTTTACACTGCTATTAACATCAGTCAATTTACAACTTGACTTTGCTGTATATTAGGAAAAAAAGCTAACTCTTGATGACTGAACTAATATTTTTCTTCTCTCTTACTGCAATAGATGATTGCACACAACTCAGAACAAAAGAACCATTTAGACTTGACTCCCAGCCCTATACCAGGACTTCCTTTATCTTTATCTTTTATGATTCTGGATCAAATTATTTCTTTTCCCTGGAAGAACATCCTCCAGAGATCTGCAAAGACATATGCTTCACATGGGAAGCTGAATCAGAAGAGTCACAGCTGCAGGAACCAGTGAACAGAGGGCAAGAATTTCTTTCCCTTGACTGTGCACCATTTACTATGCCTCCTCAATATTAATAATTTTTAGATGATATTTTAACCTACATGTATCCTTTTAAAAGGTTAAAAAAGCCCTCAGAAATATATTATTAAATATGAGATCTGTGAAAAGCTGCTGTTGACTAGTAGGATTTGAATCTTGTCCATAGATCTATTCTTCCTGCAGAGGGAATTAAATTAATGTCAAAGTCTCCTGCCCAATACATATCTATATCCACAAAATGGAAAGCATCTTGATTCTTGCAATAGTGGCACTGAGCTGACTAAAATAATATCCTTTGCGCTGCCATTATACTAACACAATATAATTGGGGAATTGCTAAAGTCCCTATATTTAATCTTAGTGCCTCGGCAAATGATCCTAATAGCCTAATGGCTAGATGCTGCTGTTGCTAATGCTGTTCAATTGACTAGGTTTCAAAGTGTATCAATGAGTCTTTTAAGTATCCACTAGAGCTGTAAGGTTTCAGATTACAGCTCTTAAACTATATGTGATCTCTAATGAAAAAAGGGGGGAAAAAGGAATTGATAAAGCAAGCCTAAGGCAGCAAAGTCAGCAAAAATTGTGCAGGCGATCTAACTTCACTCTATAACCGTGTGAGAAAAGAAATTACATTTGGTCAGTAAACAATGCACCTGGGAAAGTAAGCAACAATGCAAATAATAATCCATTTTTTAATAATTAAATCTTAGCTAGGTCCTCGTTTGGTCACAATGTTATCTTTTTCACAGAACTATAAGTATAATCATGGGACTGGTAAAAAAATTGCCTTGTAGCTTTTTATGAAAATTAACACATATCTAGTATTGATCCTGACTTGTGCATGTTAAAACAAGTCTCCTTGGGTAAAATATTCTTAAAGTCAATAATATGCTGTAATCTCATGTGACACTAATAAAATAACACAAATGACAATTCACTTTTGTTTACTTGCCTCCTCTTTAATGGATTGATAAATTTTGTTAAAAAACACGAAAACTAGATCTTGGTGCATAGTAGGCATATTTCTAAAACAGTTCTGATTGATTTTTTCAGTCATTTTTGAAGAAACAATCAATCTCAAGAATTCTTTCCTGAAATATATTTTAATGACTGTTGATATATGTTGTGCATATCACAAACACCCAAAATGCAGCGCTGAAGGCCTTAATCTAGCAAACACATTACATTTGCCTCCCCCAAGCATTTGATTTCTCCAAACATGCAAGCAGTTCCAGTGAGGCACAGCTGATTTCACAGATTTCAAGTTAAGCATATGTGTTTGCAGATTCTAGCCTAAAAGAAGCTGGGATGTTACAGAAAACAATTCTGTCACATCAGAGTTTATCTGTGTGCAATGCCAGCTGTATTTATTTCAAATTACCCCAAATTAAAATCGCAGCTATTCCCCTTCCTCAAGAAGCTCTATTTCACAGCCTTTTAGAAAGAGACTAGGAAATGGTGAAAGTGCTGTCACAATAGTGCTAAGAACTGCATATATTTACTGAGACAAACAGAACAAACGTTAAACTGTTCTTCTGCCGAAGACAATATTCCATCTCCTCAGTTATGGAATGGGGAGAGAGAAAAATAAGCTAAGTTACTCCACCTATACAAACTGCTGAAAGGACGTAGGGTTTCAAGATGCCGAGATGCTTTTGAATTTGCTGGCTAGGGCAAATATTTTCACAGGAGTAATCTCAGTAGTCCCAGCTGATATTTTGATGTTCACATAACAGAGCTGAGAGCTCACTAAATTGCAGAAAAAATAAAGTCTGAATGGGGAAATGGCACCTCAGAATGGAGGTGGATTTGGAAGAACATTCAGCAGCTGTGAGGGAGTTTTGCAAGTAGCAGAACTGAAATCTGCATTTGGGCTAAAAGAGAGAGCTCCTGTGGCAGAAGTCTGATTTCTGATAAGCAAAATTCCACACTCAAACAGAAAAGTTCTACTTCCCCAGTGGAAACAAGCTCTTCTTCATCCGAATTTAAATATTTTCTGAACAGGGGACAAACAGTCCAATACATAACCATGACGGTGCAATTCAAATTTTTTTTAGAGAAAAAGAACCAAAAAACATTTACTGGGCCAAAATATAAAGTGCTACTGAGTTCAGCAGAACTGTTCATAGACCAGATCTATGGATAAACTTTCGCACTGACAACTCCAGACACCTATGACCTTGTATTTGGGCTGTCCTTATCCCGTAATTCCTGAGATGTAGATGTGACCCAAAAGCACTGAACAGAAAATGAGTTAAACAAAGCAAAGCTATTTCCTTTTCAAAACAGAACCTCCTTTTTCTTTTTTTTTTTTCTTTAAACACTTGATTTCTGAGAGAAATCCCTACTCTATTAAAGTTTTAGAGCAGGAAGAATATTGTCATTGCCTGGCAAACTTTTTAATAAAAAACATGAATTGCAAATAAGCAAATTAATTACAAAATCCCAGCACTGCCATTTTACTGGTTTACTGCTTCTGAAGCAATCCAAGAAATTCTTTCTAGTTAACGAAAGCAAATATTTATATTTTTTTAAAATGTAAACCATAACAATTTAACAAATTACACTCCTTCAAAATTCTGGTTTAAACCAGTTAAATTCTCTGGCTAAACAAGTTTACAGTGTTGTTCCTCTGTTGTGTGAAGCACTGTTCCAGGGACTGGTTAACCTATATGCTTTCTGCTATCTGTAGGTATGCATTCGCTGAAATAACTTCCTACCTCTTCCTGATTTGATTTAAGGAAACAGATTACTTGAATTACATTACCCATTAAGTATTTTGCTTTGCATTTGCCTTAAACAGCCCCACTTCTAGTTTCAAGCACTTAGAAATTCCATCTGTCCCCCCACCATTCATTAAAACAAACACTGCCTATTTTATTATTATTTGCAGTCCTGCCATCTCTCTGCTGAAACAAAAGGGCAGATTGTCTGCTCCAGGAGACACCTGAAAGGTGCACAAAGTACAAAGGCCAGAATTCAAAGGAGTTCCCAGTCTATTCGACAAGCAATTACTTCTGCTTCTGATGGGAGACTGTCATCTTCAAACACAAGGCATTCTTTGGACAGATTAGTCCAAATTACATTTTATTACATTGGCCTGCTTGGACACCCTAAACTTCATCTCGTTCTTATTCTAATGGAATTCAATCAAGGGTATTAATATATTGTTTATGACATGTTTGGAGTTCTCCTGTTATCAGCATACATTCATGAGAGGAGCTTCAAACAGTATCAGATAACAGTGAGCTGTATGTTGGATGTTGTACAGCACAGGGGATTTTATCATCTTGTTGAACCAGTGGCAGTGATTAAATTAAACTGTCTGAACAAAGCTTTTGCATGTCAGACTGTTGAATGGCAAAATGAAAGAGTGACACACTTCAAAGATCAAGGAGGGAGAGAGAGCTGAAAAATCATACTTACGTAACCTGTTATTTAATATACCGAATAACTGAACCATTGGCTGCCTGAGCTTTGACTAGAAAATAATCAGAACAAAACTTTTTATGTATCCCAGCATTAATACACTACATGTGAATGCCAAGCTGTGTATGAAGTTCTCGTATCGTTGTTCTCTCATCTCTGTGAACACCATACTTAACACTTACTAGTTTTTCCTCACAATACTTTCAAAAAACTTTCATAAAATCTGATTTATACCAATTTCCCTTACAGTTTTCCCTTAGTTTTCATATTTGTGAGGTCCAAAGGCAAATTCTTACATCTTCTCCAACATGAGCAATACCAACATGCATAATTTCATAGACAACACTATAGGTGTTTATAGGAATAGAAAGTGTTCATTCAAGTAGAGACTAAAATATCCAGACCCCAAGTTCTTGAAATGCAAAGAGGCTAATAACTTATGTTGCCTTATAAATAATAAAAACAAATAAATTTAAAATGGAAAGACTGGTTGCAAAAAAAAAAAAAAACCAAACCCAAAACAAACTAATGACCTATGAACTATTGTCCCAGACTGTCTGGTTTCTGAAAAGTAGTTACTGTAGACAAATTTCATTTATATATGTGAGACCTTTTAATGTGTGCAGCATGATTTACAATATAGCATACAGCTTGCTGATATTTTTGGTATGAGCTCAGATACCTTCCTTTTACCAAATCTTATGTAAACAAATCCTGCTACCATTTAATCTATTACTCTGCAATCTCCATAAAAAATGGCTTTCTTCTAAAATCCCGAATAAGAGACTGTCAGATTTAATATAAATAGGCTGAAGAAACGAAAATTTCTGTTACAAGGTTTAGCTGAATCCTTCACTGAGGATGGATTATTGGATAGGTATTCATTTTTAAAATATTCATAAGTCAATTGCATAAGTCAAATTTTAAGAAACATTGGAACGATTTTCTTTCAGTTCTGTGCAGAACCCAGAATAGGTCTTGACCTTGTCCATGATGTCAACATAATATAAATTATCATTTCTTATCAATAATAACTTCATCTGATTAATTTTACTTTGCACATTTACACAAGCTTTAGTACACTTTATGCATAAATAAATAAATTTCCTTCATTTATACAGCAAGACTGTTTTCATGTACAAAAAGGAAAGCATTCTTACTTTTGTCAGAACTGTGACTTAAAAACTACCTTCTTCAAAACTTCCAGTGTCTTTATTTCATAGTAATATTCTTCCTTCTTCTAGAGCCATAGTGCAGTGACACCCATTAACAGTGAAAACTAAAGAACACTTTCAAATTCATCCACTTGAGATGGTACAGTAGCAGAAACGGAGTCTGAGGGTAACAATTTTGAGAATAAACAGAGGACCAACCCATTAGAATATTCCACTGTGTATATCAGTTCTTATAATTGGTGGTACGCATGTGTGCATACATGTTCGTATTTCATTGAAGCTCTATGAATAAATCAAGATTTAATATATGTGGCAAACAAGCTAAATATTAGAAGTTTCAATATACTACAATGTTTTTGCAATAGTACAAAGACACCTAATTATCTGGTGTAGATTAAAGTATATAAGTGTGTGTGGATGCTTCTTTAAGAAAAAAAAACAGTAACTTTCTATAAATATTTGCTTGTGTATGGCATTTCAGGAATTTCAACTATATGTAGAATTCTTACTTTTTTTATCTTTCCCTGTTTTCATCACTAAACAGCACCGTATAAGAGAAAACTTCATAATCAAGTAATATGAAGTTGTACATGCTAAGAAAATGTAATTGCTTAATATTGTGTGCGAAAAGTAAATATTATGTATTCACTACTTTTAAGGCATAGGCAATCTAAACAAAATAATTAAACTATTTCACTAAATACCAAGTCTATTTTACTGGTTTTCCAAGCCATATTTCAATTTGTATTCTCAAATAATTATACTTAAAATGCCTATCTGTCTAAAATGCCTATAAAAATGCTAGCTTTAGTATCATGCAAGTTCCTAAGTTTACTGAGATGAGCAGCATTGTAGTGGATGGAATTAAAGAAGATCTTCTCTTTAATTTTAGTTCAGCTTCAAGAGAATGCCAAGAACTGGGTCCCATTATTCATGTGCATATACATGTAACACAAGGAGAATGTGACCCACGTTGCACACCATGTTACCACATCCCTCTGTTTTGCAGCTTTTTCAATAGACTAGAATAAAAAATGCATAGTAATATGTACACAGGTAACCTATCTTTTATTATGTCCAAGCATATGTATATGTGCACAGTGCTTTGGGGCTTTATTCTTTTGCTTGCCTAGTATAGGTGTAATTCACTAGTAAGGAGAGTGAAAACATTGAATAGCCATCAGATTATAATAATAGTTCTGAATTTCCTCTATTGTCTTTTAGTTACTATGTGATTTACCGAGACTTTCCAAATCAGATAACTTTCAGATATTTGTAGTATAAGGTCCTTAGCATGAGAACATTTATTCATACAACCAATTCCACTGCATTCAGCAAAAATGCTGCATGACTAATGGTAGTTGTGTCTCCAAGAATGAAATTCATCTGATCGATAATAAAAGGCTGTGTCTAGTTTAATCTAGATAATTAGTAGATTAATATAATTTGATTTATCCACAAAACATGTCAGACTGTGCCCCAAAATTGCATCTCTACACCAACAAACATGCCTAAGGCAACCAGCTCAGCAGTACACCTCATTATGGCAAATGTGAAGTTAGACAAGGTGAATCTCCAAGATTAATATACATAAAGTCAGGTTATAGCATGAGGGAGGCAAACTGTTCAAGTGCATGGGAATTCTTCTATAACTTGTAAGTAAAAATAAATATAATTCAAGACAAGATTGTGACCCAAAGCACGAATTAGTTCTTTCATGGGTATGAAAGAATAACACTCTTTGAGACATTTGTTCTTTGTCATCAACTTTTCTTAAATAGGTTCATTTCAATTAATTGTAGTTTATTAATTATGTTCTTGTCAACAAAATTCATATTGTGTAACTAGATCTAAAATACCTTGGTGGTATTATTTTCTGTGGAAATGTGTCAGGAAAATTGACACTTGGTCCTCATTCCCTATATTGCTGAAGACTTCCAAATCAAGAGTCCAAGGAAAGCCTTTCCTTACCAGGCTATTCCATACAAAGTCATGCAAGACATGGGATTAAATAGTTTTGGATTAAACAGCAAGCAGTAGAGTCTTGTTTGTCTAATAAAAGCCTCATTTAGAAGAGAGCCTTACAAAATGACTTTATGCAGCCAGAGGACACATTTCAACTAGAATGCTTTGGGCGTCCAGTCCTATTCCTAATACCTAGGAATATATTAGTTATTCTTAAACATGGCTATTAGAAGTGTTAGCAGGTCAATATAAAGCAAAGAAAAAGGCAGTTTGAAGTGTGCAAAAGGAGCAAGGTAATATTTTATTGCCTAAAGTATATGCTTACATTAATACTTGTGGTCAGAATCCATCATCACACATCAATGCATGCCAGGCCATATAGAAAGGAAGCACAATTCTAACTAGCAGCCATAGCATAGATCAAAAGACCAGAGCAATATGCTAATTTGGTTTAAGATGAATAGCATATCAGCCACAGCATTTTACGTGAAACAGAATTTGTGAAGTTGTACAATCAGGTAGACACCGGAAAGGAATTACAGCAACCCACCTGGAGGTGACAGAAGTACAATATGGATTAGCATTTCTGATGTGGCCTGAGAAAATATTATCCCCCAATCCAGCAACAGCAAGCACATAAATGAGTTAAAGGTATTGTGAAGATGGCAGGTAAATGGACCCCTAAATAACACAAAGAGTAAGGTGACTATGATTATCTTTCGCAAGGGATACAGGGGAAAATGTGTCTACAGACCAGAAACACAAGGAACCCGTTGAAGTACTTAGATGTGCCTTTTATCTCCATAGTATCTGAGACACCTTTGTACCTTTATCTGAAGGCCCTTATTCACCATGTATTTAAACTGGCAATCCAGGAGAGCTAGAAAACTCTTGTCAGTGCCTAGCAAGAGAGAGGATGACTCCCTATTACTCATAGCACAGGGCTGCAATAGGTGTTAGCTCCTGAAATGCTTCTGAAAGGATTTTTCTTTTTCATACATAGTTTGACACAGTGTTCTAACAACAGTCCTGATTTCTTTGCATACGTATTACCATTGAGTAAAAGAGATAAAGCAAAACTAGTGGTCTGCAACATGGCACGCACGTGCAAATGGAAAGTCACCCTGAATGCATAGTAAACTAGTGAACTTGGATTGAAACAGCTATGAATAAGCTTACAGAAGCAATTAAAATATTTATTTAACATTCCATCTTAAACATTTGCACTCCAGGAAATACTTGTACAAGACTGGCAGCACTGGTTAGGCCTCCCAACTTCCAGTGAGAGAAATGGACCTCTGTGCTGCTTACAGGGCATTTATTTTGGACATGGCTTTAAACCCCAAAGTTTATGTTAAATGTATATACTAATGTTCCTGTGACGTACTTTGGATGAACAAAGATTTGCAGAGTGTCAATATATCAAATAATATTTCCTCGGGGAATTATGCTGGACATGGTGTGAGTCTGCTATGGAACATACACATATACATAAACCACACAAAACACGAATTGATAAATATGAATATAATTTCTTTTTGCTTAGTGGGGATAGGTTACACCTAGACAGGTGTTTTACGGGGACAGACATTCCCTATGAAACTGATTATTCTATTGAATGCCAACAGGTATTTTAATTGAGAAAATATTATCCACATTCAGTGTCAAGTAGTTCAGTGTTTTTTAACCAGGTGGTAAATAAGTCTCAAGTACTAGGCTCCACATTTGGAGTATCTGTGTTGTCAACTCAAGATTAAGCAGGTATATTTCACATGTAGATAAACAGGCATAATCCTTGAACTGAGCAGCAAATAGATGAAAAAATAAGGCTTAAGTGTACAGGACCTAAACAAGTGGAGCTAGATTCACAGCTTTACTAGCACATAAAAATAATTTTATAGAAAATATGCAACACAAACCCACCAAAGTAGCACATTACAATAGTATTCAATATATTCCTGCAAATTTTGTTTTATACGAATTTACTACAATTCGTAGTTTGTAGCATAAGAGACATATGAACTTCATTACACAGCCTCATAATTTTTCTGTCAGTTGTTGTCAGTACCCTGTCTTGCTACTGTTCTCTGTGTGTCAGATTTCAAATTGCCTTACGAACTTTTTCAGAACTTCATCAGAAGCTGCATTACATTAAAATAACTTTTTCACTCCCCTTTTTCTTCTTGATTTTGATAAAGAAACACTATAAATGTTCCCACCTTTCTGTCTGACTCAGAGAAGCAAATAACAGGATGTTTTCCCCTCACATTTTTGTGGTTCAGGATGCTTTAAATGTTCCTAGGCTATGTAGGATCTGCTTAAGCTTCTCACTCTCCAAAGGATGACTGACTTTCAAGAAACATTCTGGACAATTGAAGGACGTCATAGTCTTGGCCACCCCTTAGGCCACCTGGTTCTTGTGAGGTTTGTACTCTGAGCGTAAGTTTAGCTTATTCACAGGCAAAACCTTCAGACTAATACAAAGCCTCTGAGAAAACATCTACCTTGGGATAGATTTTGGCTAGGATACCGTAAGAGAAAAATAAGCAAATAACAACTAAGTATATCTTTTAAGGCCTTTTTTTTTATGTAGTCTCCTCTAGACAAAAGAATCAACAAGACACTTGCAACAGTGCCATCTGGTGACTCCCATAACAACGAGATTCATTTTCAACAGCAACAAGTTTGTAGCACAAAAGATACCCAGAAGAATTAGGAATGCCTTAATTCTTATTTTAACCAGTAAAAAAGAAAAATTAATTTCCACCCTTGGATACTGTCTCTGAGTACTTTCTATATTTACAAACAGGAGCTAAAAGAGTAAGACATACAAAATTGTAGAAAATAGAAATATTAAAATATTATAACATATATTAATATTCACATACTTGGAACTACAAAGGAGCTAGTTATGTACAGTTAAGGAAAATAGTGGAAATAAGGACAACTTCAGCAAAAGATCATTAGGCTAGTGCTCTGTATTTAAAAATCTGGAGAAATAACATAATTCTTAAATTAGTACTTAAATTGTACCATTCTTTTAAAAGGGAATCTGTGATGACCCAGGTAACTTAAGGCCAGTAAGCATTACAAAAAAGCCAGGGAAAATTAATGGAAAAGCTAATAAACTGATGTGGGATTCAATTAATATAAAATTAAAGGGATGAATGTAATTAATGATGGTCAACATGGTTTTGTAGAAAATAGACCTTGTTAAATAAAACTTCATTTTTTGATGGGATTATTAATTTGGTTTATAATCAAGTCACCACTCTATTAGTATCTGCATGCTTTTGGACTTTTATGGGAGTTATGACTTCAGAAAGCCTGAGAGCCCTTTTTGTTTTGTTTTGTTTTTTTTTTTAATGACTTACACAATCTCAACAATAGCTCCTTTCACAGGCTTCAGAAATGGCTAAATCTTCCAAAATTCAGTTTCCAAAAGCAGACGTTGTTGAGACTTGATTTTAGTAAGGACAGGACATATACACAAGCACACGTTGCAGCCATATTGTATAATTCAAAATCACACACAAGCAGGAGCACTCGTCCTGATTTTAGCAGGGTGCTGCAAGGTTTGGTAGCTGAGCTGATACTTTCTCATGGATAACCTGAAACTAAATGAAAAAATTATTGCTGATATGGTTTGTAGTTTATACAAAAGCTGGAAGAGTGGTAAATGTAAAGACAAGACAGAGAGAAAAAGGGATTTTGAACTGTTTGGTAAGGTGGGACGATTCAAATTAAATCCATTTTAGTGCAGACGCACGTAAAGCTAAACAACAGGCAACATGTTGGGCCATCCTTTGAAAAGTGGAGGGCCAAGTTCTGCAAAACAGCAGCTCCAGAACGGATTTAAGGGATTGCTGAGGAAGCATAAAGCAAAGGAAATCACGACTGTGATACTGGGGCAAAACAGTGAATAGGACAGACTGATCTCACCTCCAGGTGAGATTTTATCAGCACAGGTGAGATAACTATCAGACAAAAGGGAAGGGGAAGGAAAAAACCCACAGGCTGCAGCAGAGAAGACCAGAAAGAATACTGGAAAGAAAAAGAAAAATGTTTTACAGAAAGGAAAGTCTTCTCAGCTTATCAAATGGGAGATAGAGTGGTGACTTGCTTATAATAGCTCCCTCAGAAGAAAATCCCACAGACTAAAGGGTTCTTTAGTTAAGAAGGAAAACACATAACAAGCAGCTGTGTACTGAGCTTGAGCCAGACAAATTAAAATAAGAAATAAGGCACACAAAGTTCAATAGTGGAGATGATTAACTATGGAACAAACCAACAAAGGAAGCAGTGGATATACTATCTCTATTAAAGTCTTCAACTAAAGAATAAACGTCTTGTTGGATATGCTTTATCTAAACACAAGTTATTGAACTCAATAGAGAGGTTATTGGGTGAAATTCAAAGGCTTGTGAAATACAGGAAGTCAGAGTAGATGATCTAATGGGAATATTTGCAAAGACTAATCTTAGCCTCAGGACACTAGTCTCCTTGGGTTACCTTTTCTGTCAACAGCGAGTTTCCTTTAGAGAGCAACTCAGGGTAACTTTAGTGCTCTATTTGCTCCTCTCCACCACGAGCTTGCCTCTCTCCACTGACTGCAGAGAAAAACAGAGGTTAAAGGACAGTTGAAATAATCTGGTGTTTCTTTTTCTGCAAAAATACTACTATCATAAAGCTGTAACTTTATTTAATTTTTGGGAAAGGGCTTAGTGGCTGAACTGTAGGGAGCACCAGGACGGGGATGAGGACAGTTCTCTTTTCACTGATTAACCCTTGATAATGTAATCCAACTATTTTTGGAGCTACACCTTGCCCCTGAAAAATTGTCACCTATAGAGAGAGGCTGAAGACTAATGTGGCACTTCTATCCTACCCCCTTAAATATCCTGCTTTAGGAAATCTCCATCCTACCTCCATTCGCCTCTTATTCTAGAAACCACAGAGAAGCAAGAGAATCAGAAACATATTTGGTGGGCAGAAATGAGTTCCTGGCCAGAGGGCAGGTGGGAGCATTCACCCTACCTCTACCTTCTATTTTCACTACTGGAAACAGTAGGAGTTGTCTCAATTCTTATGTAGTCTATCACATCTAATAAATGTGACTATTTATTTGGTATTTATTTTAAACTGTGTTGTTACTACAGACTTGTACATCCATTGTTACATCCAAACCAGGGGAGGTGTATCTTCCTACGCTAGTTAGTCTGTGTGCCACCCTTACCTTGATTGCACCTCTTGTCTTAAGCGCTGAAGATTGCTGACCAGCTGCCAGAAAATGCATAAACACAAAAAGGGAAAAGCTAAATTGGCTATGAACTACAGAGGATGACAGAACTTCCTTCAGTGCAGTTTCCAAGACAATTTGGGTAAATTTTATTGCTCTGAATGAAAGGAAAAGGACACCACTACAGATTTGCTATGCTGAAAACTCTTTGCTGTGGCCATTTTACCACTGGTATATCCCATCTTAGTAAAATTTAAATGCATGAAATACAAAATGTTAAGCGCTTAAACCTCAGTTCTCTCTTTTGTAAGCCAAAGTCATGCAATCAATAGCACACATTTTTATTCTTCCTGCTAGTTTTAAAATGTTTTAAAAATAAATCAAAAGGTTAAATTGCTCCAATCTTTCATTAAACTGGAAATTGATCCTAAAATACTATTTATTAGAATCCACGCAAAACTAATAGACAAATATTTTAAAATGATGCAGCAGTGGTTGTAAATGTTTGCCTGCCATCTAGTGGAACATGCAACAGTTTTCAGTAATGCTTCTATTTATTCTCCTACTTTATGTCTAGCAAATAGTGGAAGTGCTTGAAAAAAAATTACTGAAGTAAACATGAAAAGCATGAATGATAACATACCCTCTTTATAAAATTATTAAGCAACAAGCTGCTGCACAAACAAAATAGTAATTTTCATGGATACTACATTCTGTAATACAAATCAAGTTCTGTCAGCTAATTGTCCCAGAAGCTGAGAAATCCATTGAAAATAGAGCAAATTGCTGCCCGAGATATTTTCCCTAAATTTTTTGCTAAACCTATAAACAGCTGCCAAATATAACTTGGATGCATCACAGGACAGTAATAACAAAAAGTAAATAAAAGTTGTACTTTAGATGAATAAAGGATCTCTCTGGTACTTATGTGATGTCTCTCTACATTGGAATCCATATGGCAACGCATTGGATACCTACACTGCACACTATAACATAAACAAAGAAGTTTGTGCACCAGGACACAGGGCAAATTTGGCATGCACAAGACTGCACAACTCCAGTTTCTCTGATAGTTGTGCACATATTAGCACTAATTCTATCAAAACTTTTTCCAGAAGAAGCAGTTACCAAGAAAACTATTATCAAATAGTGCCTGATTGTCTTGGGGAGATATTTTACAAATGACTGCTGAGAAATTGGAAAATATTCAAGCCTGACCCTGTCTGATGAGAGAATTAAAACTGAGGTGAGAGGGGCAATTGGTGAATTGAGGGAGATGTAGTTGGCAGAAGAAAACCCAGCTCACAGAAAATAAATGGTAGCACAAGACATAGAAAAACAAATTTTAAAAACTATACTGAATTAAAATATTTGGAGTTTGAGTGAAATAATTTTGCTTTTTAATTATTGTTATTTTTTAATACTTTGATGAAGGAAAACACCCTATTTCACAGTATCAGCAAGGTTGGAAGAGACCTTAAAGATCAAGTCCAACCTATAACTAACAGCCACCCATCATCTAAATTATGGCACCAAGTGCCTCATCCAGCCTACTCTTGAACACCTCCAGGGTCAGTGGCTCCACCACCTCCCATGGGCAGCCCATTCCAATGGAATTTCTTCCTAATATCAAGTCTAAACCTCCCCCGATGGAGCTTGAGACTGTGTCCTCTTGTTCTGTCGCCAGTTGCCTGAGAGAAGAGACTGACCCCTGCCTGACTACAGCCTCCTTTCAGGTAGTTATAGACAGCAATAAGGTCACCCCTGAGCCTCCTCTTCTCCAGGCTGAACAACCCCAGCTCCCTCAGCTGTTCCTCATAGGGCTTGTGCTCCAGCCCCTTCACCATCCTCGTTGCCCTTCTCTGGACACGCTCCAGCAACTCAACATCTTTCCTATACTGAGGGGCCCAGAACTGGACACAGCACTCAAGCTGTGGCCTAACCAGTGCCGAGTACAGGGGAAGGATAACTTCCCTAGTCCTGCTGGCTACACCATTCCTGATGCGAGCCAGGATGCTGTTGGCCTTCTCGGCTGCCTGGGCACACTGCTGGCTCACATCATGTCTCCCTAGAGTGTCTTGCCATGTGAAAGCTAAATGATTTGCCCAAACAAAATCATGTCTTTTTCCTCCATCCAGTCACAGTTAAGATGGACAATGACCATATCCTGTTGTTTTTTCTGCTGTATTGCTATTTTCCCTAACTCCAGTAAAACTTCAGAGAGTGCAAGTCAATACTGAGTTTGGCCCAAGACATCTAAAACTGGAATGGCTCCTGTAAAGTCATCTAATCAGGTCAGACAGGCAGACAGAGATCAACAAGGGCTGAAGGAATAGCCTGAAATTAGGGGAGGTTTAGGTTGGATATTAGGAAGCGATTTTCACCCATAGGGTGGCTGGGCAATGGAACAGGCTCCCCACAGCGCCAAGCCTGACAGAGTTGAAAAAGCATTTGGATGACACTCTCAGGGACATGGGGATGGTCCTGTGCAAGGCCAGGAGTTGGACTTGATGCTCCTTGTGGGTCCCTTCCAACTCAGCATATTCTGTGATTCTGTGAGAAAGACTGGCAGCTTTATTGCTGATATCATGCTCAACAGTGAAATGCTTAGCTTGAAATACTGTGATAAAAAGGTAGGCCAGATTATCAGTCTCTGGACGCAACCATCAGCTGCTTACAGTAGGCTTTGAGTTCAAGTGAAGTTCACTGGTCACAAGAATTAGACCATTCCTCTCTCCTTGATTAGCTGTTCCCTCCCACATTTATAATACATCCCATTCACAGTCATATGCCCCTACAAACTGACTTGGGAACAAAACCAGGGTGCATACCAATCACCTTTCCAAGGAAACAGAGAGTGAGAGCTGATGACTCAGCTCCTTTAAGTTGCATCCTCACAAGTCAAACCAACAAGCAGACATGGCAGAAGGGGTTGGCAACTATATTGTCTTACCCGTGCCAGCTTCAAGACCAAATGCCAAGGCAACGTAGCTACCCAAGGCTCTCTTTCCTGTATCTCCTGTCTATTAAACAGGAAGATAATTGTTGGTATCTTCGAACACACAATTTTGCATCTGGTGTACAAATAAAATAATCATAAATAACTTCAAGATGGGATGTCCCTTACCTCCTTCACCCTCTTGAGGCCTCCTTCCCTACTAAGAGATCCTCCTGGCTGCTTCCTTAGGGAACCAAAGTACAGCTGGGCACCACCTCCTCCACTCCTTCATTTTCTATCTCCTTCACTGATTTGAGTGTTAGCACTTGCCTATCTAATGACACCACTGCGCTCTTTCAGAGGTCTATTTTCATGAACTGGTCTGTCCTTACATGTAAAAACTGGAGGTGAGAAAATAAGAATATTTATAAAGCGCTAATAGGGGTTGTTAGACGCAATACAGTCAAGATTTCCAGTTCAGATAACAAATAGTTGTACTGTTTGTTGCTTTTTTTTTTTTTTTTTTATCAGGTAACATTTAAGTATCTTGGAAACCAGGCTTCCATTTATCTTACTGACAGAAACGTCACTGATATTCATCCTAAATATTCCTAATTCTCTTCGCATTACTTTTACTTAGAGCTGTTTTACACCAACTTTCATGGACAAGTTATTGTCATTCTTTGTGCTTTTTAATTTAAACCATATTGAAGTAATAAAGACTGCAGCGTTTCTATAGCACCAGACTGTGAGCATGTAAAAGTGTTTGATGGTGAAAAGTACTGGGGAAGAACAGGATCTGGTATGTAACTTGCTGGGAGCACTCCCTGGAGTCAAGTATGTCTTCAACAGCACACAAGTTAAACTCAGAAGAAACTAGTTGATGGAATCAAAAAGGCCTGATTACCACCCAGCTTTTTTTGTTAACATTTTTTTTGGTTGACATAATTTTCCATGAAACAATGTTTTGATGGAGACTTCAGGATCATTCTTATTTTTTGGTACTACACAATTTTGCGTAGTTATTTTCTTTAGTTTGTGTTTTTAAATGTACAGTGACAACTGTCAGGGATCCTGGTAATTACCAAGCATGCCATGCTCTCTGTATGATTCACAATTGTACTTCAGCTCTCATGGCTTTGCCACATGTGACACTAAAGATACTTGGTGTAAGAATGAGAAACTAAGGAGTAGGCAGGACTGCATTTTATTCACAATCACTGAAGAGGAATGAGAATAAACAGTCAACTCCCACCCTAGGTCACCAGGGGTCCTTTGCAGAGTCTTTGCTAGGTTGTGTGCTGCATGACTTCACCTCAAAAAAGGGACAAAGCAACAAAATTTCCCAACGAAAAAGCTGGTGAGGGTAGCAAGACCCCTAGCAAACTGCAACAAACTGCAGAAATACACGGAAGAATGATTAGAAAAGAGAGTGGCAGCACATACAAGCAAAATAAGTATACACGTAGAGATAAACCACCATAGTTGCACATATGAAAAAATAACCTCTGAGCTTATCATTCCATGCAAGAGTGATACAATAGAAAATGCCATGACAACAGCACAATGCTCAGTTCATGTTTAAAAAGCAAGTCAAATATTAGGAATTACTAGGAAAGGAATAAAGAAAGTAAACAAACAGTCCAGTACTTAATTACATGGCTAATATTGAGTGCAGGTTTTGCTCCCTTCTCAGAAAATAATATACGAGATCCAGAAAAGTTTCAAAGGATAGTAAATGCAGAAGCAATTCTATACCTTTCATCAGCCAAGAAATACTGTAGCTAATGCAATTCAGTTTAAAGAGGAAATTTAAAGGTGACTGCTACATATCTGCAGAACACTGACTGCCACAGTCATGGTAGGTACAAATTTATTGTGCAGGGGATATCAAATTAAGCTAGTAAAAATCAGGTTCAAAACAAACAAGAAGTAGCAATTCTATACGCAACAAACATCAACTGATAAAGGCTGCTGTTACTCAGGAAGCATATACAGTCCAAAGGAAACTGGACAAGTACTAGAAAATTGAGCATTGAGAATTATTAAATGGACAAACTATATGGTGTTCAGGAAAGTCTGGAATAGAAGATTCAGAAGCCAGGAGAATATAGATGAAAAACAACAAAGTGTGCTTGCATTGTTCCTACCCTTTCTGAGGTAGCTGCTTTTGACTACAAAAGAAGCTACTGTGTTAGAAAAAAAAAACTTTGGTCAGGAACTGTATAGCCATTCCTATGTTTATCTTTTCAAGAGTTCCAGGTCCAGCTAAGTAAGGAGTACAGAGAAAAAGCATATGCTATTTGCTTGGCTTCTTAGTTAAACATAGTAGGAGATGGTGCACGTTACAAATGTAGCCAAGGCTCCTCAGCCATCAGTGCTCAGTCTGAGCTCTTATGTTCATTTAGAGGGCATGCTGTTAAATGATAGACCTGCTTCCAGTACAAATATTTCCAGTATGAAACCTTCCACTAGAGGGATTTTCTTTATTTCTGACCAGGAAGAAGAAACTAATACTTACTGTATCTGTTCTGAATGGTACCCGAAACCAAAAGTCACCAGGAGTTCTCTTATACCAGTTTTGAGAAACAAAATGTTCTCCCTTTAGCATATTAATTAATATAAAGTAACAGCTGTTACCATTTAGTTCCATGTAACATAGACATCAAATCAAGGTTTTGAATGTCAAAGACACTCCTTGCTTCTGTAATTGTTCATGACAAATGGTCTATCAGAAAGTGCCTAAATGCATAAAAACTGTAAGCTTACTGATGGTAAAATGGTAAACATAATTTACTGGACAGATCAAGAGTTATATTACTATATGAATTTTATATTCTCATATTGCATTTGCAAACTCTTTTTAAGCATTTCGAGGACATAGAACCCAAACTAAAATCAAGCCAACAAGCTAGAAAACCCCCTGGAAATACACAAATGCAGAGTCATCAATAGAGTGACCTTCAAGGGAAGTCATCACGACTTCCTGTATTGCCTACAGATCTGGGAATGGTGGAAAAGGTAATGCACAAACAGAAACACGCGTTATAATAAAATTTCATTATTATTTTGGGTACATTTATTACAGAAAGCTTTCAGAGTTTAAGTTACACAAGGAAATCTCACAGACTTAGATGAGACTCCTGAGAACAAGAAGAATGCTCCCCAAGTCTTTTCTCTAGAGGCTCCTTTAGGTCTCATTAGCACTACACTTTGAAACCAGGATAACAAAAACTTGAAAAAGCTTACAAAATAGCTTAAACAGCAACAGATGAAGAATACAAAAGAAACCACTTTCTTATCAAGTAGGATTCCAGGATGCAAGGGTATTTACTGGAAATGAATACTTCTGGCATCAGTGAAGATTCCTAGTACTAAATAAGAAAACATTCCTGTACCAAGCGATTATTTAAAACTTATTGATATCCATCAACAAAATCTGATGGTTTTATACTTTGACTCAGCAATAACAAAACAGCCTTAACATTTTTTGGATGCAGTAGTCAGAGCTAATGTAAAAAATGTAGCATCTAATCTCTGTGAAACATTCTTTGTCACCTAGAATTTAAATTTACGTACATTTCTGCGTGGATAACTGAAGTACCTTTGTTATCTAAGTGAAACACTTTCCCTAGCAACTTGAATCAAAATCAAAAGGACAATTCATTACCTACATTATCAAAAAAAAATAAAATAAAATCAGTATGGGCTTCCTGCCTATGTGGTCCATAAAGCAAGGCTAAAACTGTACATGTAGTTTTTCAAAGCAAGACATAAAACCCAGGATATACTAGCACTTTTAAAGGATGCACTAACAAAGCTGCACTCATAACAATATTCATTGGTACACGCTAGTAAATTCAACAAATGTACAATATCTGGCATGATTTTAAAAGTACTGGATTACAAAGAAGAGCAATTGTACTATATTCACAAATAGTTCACAAAAATACCAAGTCATGATATCATTGGTGAATTTATCTTATTAAAAAACTCAAAGCTATTATATACACAATTCTTTTGAATATATTACAGAAATATCCTGAAACTTTCACACACACACTTATTTCACTTTTTTTTTCTGAATAGTGCCAATCTTCAGAGCTCCTGTTAACTTCAACTTGACATTCTTCTCATGCAGAAATCTTTGCCCACATCAGCCTGTCATATTTTCAGCGGCCTAGAAACAGAAAAAACATTTATTGCAAGTCACCAAGAGACATCACATAGATTAAATTTAATCTGCTCTTATAACTATTTTATCTAGCAAACTCAGAAAAAATAGAAAAAAATCTACTTATGAACATTTCTCTAATGAACACTACTGTTTTTCAAAAAATAATGCTGTCAACTGCCATTGCTCTTTACTAAAACAGCCATTGCTGTTTGCTTGTGTTAGATTCTATGTCTGTGTATCAGATACACAGATGTGTCTGACAGTTTGAACATTTTACCCTAATACTTTCAAGAAGTGCTCAAATGCATGAATATGTTTACTTCTGGAGTTTACTACTTTATCATTCCCACTCATACAGACAAGGTTTGACATAAAACTTAGAAGAACGACACTAATCATAACTATAAATCACCCTGCTAATTATTTGATTAGGAACACTAGTATTTTTTTATTACTGAATAACTCAACCCAGCCAACAAGGTACAGTTTTTGAAGAATGACAATCGTGGATTTTAAGGCTAGTTATAGGAAAAACAGTCAAAGGATAGCAACAAGAATAATAAATAAGTAAAAGCAAATGAAAAAGTAAAACAGCTCTCAATTCATATGCATTTGACTACGTGTGTAATGTATGCACACATTTAAGCATGGACACAAAATATGCATGAGCATAGAAAAATGTTAATATAATAATATAATATAATAAAATAAAGTATGCAGTCTTCCAGAATAGAAGCAAGACACGTTTCCCCTCCACCTCCCAGAAACAAACAACCACAAGATTCTGTATAAAACAACCATGATTGTGATGTTTAGGTAGACTGTAAAGAATAAAAATACTTTAAAAATCAAGCGAGGATTTGCTTTTAAACCATTGTTACCCTCTACTATTTAAACAGATAAATGCTAATATATGAAAGGCCCTACATACACACACATCATGAAATCCCTTCTTGCTGGTCTTTGGAAAGGTTCAAAGCACAGGTCAATGTGGTAAAAGCAATATGTGAAGATTACACTAGCAAACTGCACGCACCCATTTGCAAGTACTGCTGCATACTGTTATGTCTGAGGTCATAGAAATGAGGTGATATTGCTTAAAGGAGAAAGTAGCAATCTATTTGTCATATGATGCAGATAAGGGAGCAAGTGGTGATACAAATGCCCAGAACAAAAGTCTGTGGAGTTTGGTACTGGTTTTGTCTTGTCCTTCAAAAGAGTTAATCTAACTATTTTATTTGTACCATTTCCAGTGTCGTGTTTAGTTCAGTTGTATTCATTGCCTTTTCTATGGAACAGTTAATTGCCTTGATTTAAAAATGAATCGTATCTTAGAGTACAATTTACAAATTGAAGTACAGCAAGTTGCACGTACATCCAACGCTTTAAAAAAAAAATTTGTAAGCTTTTTAAACAAAAGCATTACCTTTAGAGCTTCTGTCGCCTTACGCAGCTCTTTGATAACAGACGACAATGCTTCTGGATTTATCCCTTGTTCACAAAGACGCACACAAATGGACAACGTCTCCATATCCAAGCCAGTGTTTAATATTCTTGAAATCTCAAACAGAACTGCAACAGAAAACATGAAAGCACTTTGGTCCCTACAAACTATGACATTTCAATGATCAAAATTGTTATTCAGCAACATTTAACTTGTACAGTAGAGTGTGAACATGGCAGTTGTCCACTGCATTCTGAACTTCAACACCAGCATTCATGTCCAGCTTTCCAGCATAACCTGAAAGCTACAGCTTCTAACAAAAACATCATGCTTTTCTGGTTCAGGAAACTTAATAATGGATTTTGAAAAAGTAAAAAAAAATAAGAGAAGAATTCAACAATTAACAAGACGTAGGCTATTAGAACACTCTATGCTTTTGAACTCCAGGTACTGATGGCATCCTGCTGAAATGGACTGGAAGCACATTCTTAAAGCTTTTACAGTGAATGTCAGCAGTTTTCCAGCCACCTTCTTCCACAACTAAACCTGGCTTCAGGTCTAACATTAACACAAGTTTGACAATGAACAATAATATTCCATTTTTATGTGTCCTGAATCAAGAGAGCACCACATGCCAGTATGACATCTTCTGGAGGAGATTCCAGTCAGTTTTGTTAAGAAATAAAGGTATCTCTCTCAGTCCTTCCAAAGCTTCTCTAGAAGGCCCCTTTTCTTTGATTCTCATCCGTTTGTCATATATGTAACAGAACAACTCACTGAGATTTTATTTCTGGTTTCTACAATAATCTCCAGCCTAAAGCTAAGGCCCGATATAGGTGTTCCTCACACAGTTTCTGCAACCAAACCACCCCCAGAGTAGGGAGAAGTGAAGTACAAGGTCTTTCTCATCATGTAAAAGCACCATGGCAAGTGACCACTGTCCACTTGACAGCAGTGAAATATTCCTTGGTGTACCAGCGACATAGTGCAGCCCACTCCCAGAGCCACACTTACCCAAGACATTAACAACCTAATGTATCCAGCCAGTTCTGCTGATGCCACAGGGAAACGGCAGATACTACAAAAAAACCCCTCTAGGTATGATAATATTCTTGATCCACCCTATTTGTGTGGACTTGGAGAATACTCACAAATTTAAGAGTAGTCTGTTAGTCCAAAGTCCAGACAGGACTCCAGACAGACAAGCCACAAGAAGAGCTTCCTTCCTTCTCAAGACCCTTTTTCCCCCTGGCTTGAAAGGAAACCATTCCAAACACTCCATACACGCACACCCTGTCCACGCAAAAGCATCTTCAAGTAACAAACCGATGCAGTTGCAGTAAAGTGCCATCGGACACTTAAGAGGCTACAGAACTATGAAAGACTAAAAACTCTCACCAAAAGAAATAATTCTTACTTTCTTGAGCCACTTGAAGTTTATAACAACATTTACAACGCAAGTGACTTCTGTGCTCAAAGCTTTTTCATTATATTGGTTGCTTTTTTTATTCTGGTTCACTTTTGTTTTCTGACATGAGCCATCCCCGAGAACAGTTCAGCGGCTGCCACTGGAAGCATCACAGGGTTGGTCCTTCCCTTCCCTTCCCTTCCCTTCCCCAGGCTTAAATCCGAGATGCACAGAGCCAGGGAACGTAATCCGCATGAACCACTACGAACAACGAGAAAGTACAGCAAGCATACGTACATACATGTTTATAAACACCAAAAGCCCACAGTGGTCTGTATTAAATACTTAGCTAACTAAAAATTCCCCCGGGAAAAGCCACTCGAGGTCCAAAGGCACCCGCACCACGCCGCTGTTTGAAGCGTTTCAGACACTGCGCGAAACACGAACCAAAACCCAAAACCTCTGAGCGCTGCATCTGTCAGAGGCCACAACCCGCACCGCTCTTCCCTCTTCCAGCCTCACCAGGAGGAGCCAAACCCCTGGAGTTGTGTCTCGGCTGCTGCCCCGTGCGCGCCCCTCTCCCCCACGCTCTGTCACCCACCATCCATGGTCTCCCGCACCGCGTTCAGGCTGGCGGCGTTGCTCGCCATGGCGACGCCGAGCCGCCCTCAGCCGGGACGGGCTGGGCCGGGCCCAACCCCCCTTACTCCCACGGCTCCCCCGGAACCGGAACGTCGCGCGCCGCGCCCGGTGGTGCCGCCGCGGCCGTTCTTTCGAATTCGTGCGGCGGCGCCCCCGGCGATTGGCCCGTTCGAGAGAGGGGAAGCCCTGCTATTGGCCTGGCGGCGGAGGCGGCGCGCCGTGATTGGGCAGAGTACGCGGAGGGGGCGGGGCCGTTTAAAGAGC